>BTHU01000011.1:105266223-105416223 GCA_036184795.1 Tokudaia tokunoshimensis | reverse complement strand
TTGTGAAGATCTTTATTCAGTAGCTCAAGAGTTCTGTCTAGATTCATGAAAAGGATATTTCTCGCTGCACTCCCCTGCTACGAGCAGCTGAGTTGTTAGTTCCCAGTGACTGGGCATGCCTTGATTTACTGTGTGGTTGATTTAATTCACTAAAGGTGACCTCATTGCAGTTTTCTGCCTGAACTGTGGCAGAATCACAGTTGGTGGTGGTCCCCAGGGACTGCTATGGGTGATGGCTCTCAGTCTTTTCAGAACTGTGAGTTGGCTATAACTCTTACAGGGCTGTCTCACTGCACACTGGCCTTGGGGCTGGTGATGACATTTTATACACAGGCTATGGTGACCTGCAGTTCATGGGGCTGTAGCTGAATTACCTGTAAGATAAGAACATTCTCCCTTGGTAAAATATGTCCTTGTTTCCAGAAGTTCTGAAAAATAACCCTTAGATGTAGCTGCATCCAGGTTTCCCAAGCTCTGGCATTGAATTGGCAACATGCATGGAGTAGATTCAAACCTTAAAAATTGGTAAAGAAAAGAAAACGAAGCTAGGGTAAACTCTCAGCTGATACTTGTCATGTAAGTGTCTGGACCTGTGTTTGACCCTCAGCTCCCATGGAAAACTACGGGGGCAGGGGCACGTGTCTGTATTCTCTGCCTGGGAGGTGGTGACAGAAGGTAGATTTCTGGGGTCAACTTCCCTCATCTAATCTGAAAGCCCCAGGTTCTAGTGAGCGACTCTGTTTCACAACACATGGTAGATGACTCTTGAAGAATGGCACCCAAGGTTGATATCTGACTTCAACATATGTGTGCGCAAAGGGCATCTGCACAGATGTATACACACACACATAGAGAAACACAGAGAAACTTTGGAAACTAATAGTTTTCTATTCTTTAGAATGTATCTGAAACTTAGTAGCAAAGTAATTGGTTTTGAGGACAAGATGCCTCCTCTCAGCCAAATTAACAACTTTGGCTTGCATTCCTCAGAATTATCTAGAGGTGCTTGTCACAAGCATGGCTATAGATTCTGGAAAGAAACTTGGAAGATCTAGAGATGACTACACATATGACTGGAGCCTCAGAGGAGTCTGCATGCTATAGTGATAAATTTTAACGATGTTATTCTGTGTGTCATGCTTTAAGACATTTCAGGTGGCTACTGTAATCTGTCACAAGTTCTCTTGCAAGAACATTTGCAGAGGGACATTTTCAATCTAACAATAACTTTTAATGAAAATGAGCCAACATTGCTTGCTTGTCCATTTTTTCTGAACTAGACTTACTGTTAAATCAAATCATGTCACTCTTCTACTCCTAATATTGCAAGGACTCTGACTTTCTATTGAAGCAAAATCCCAAATCCCTGACATAGGGAAGAAGGTCCCTTTCCCTACCTAGGATAGTTCCCTCCCTTCCCTCCTCCTTCCTTCCTTTTGACTCACCTTCTCTTCTCAATATTTCATAGGCTTGTGGGTCCCTTGCTGTTCCTCAAGAATGTTGGCCCTTTATACAGACACAGACCTTTTTTTGTGGAATACTTTTCATGGCCCGTGGCCTCTAACTCTCTCAGTGAGGCCACAACCCCTTCTGTGTTTAGCATTCAAATATCCATATAGGGATAAATGGATATAACAGTCACTTATTATGTTTATTGTTCCTGGGTGTTTCTATTTCTAGAACTTAAACTTCATCAGTATAAGTTTCTTCATCCTATTTGTTCAGTGATATGTCTTTTATTGAAGTTTCTATGGTGATGGAGGTGCCACTGATGGTAACTGAACACTTAAAATGGGGTTCATGAAAATGTAATTTTAGTTTTATTTTATTCAAATTTTAATATTTACATGTGACTCCCCTTTACTGGGCACTGCAGATCATAAAGGTTTATTTATTGGATTAATGAATGACTATAAGAACATTCTCGGTTCCTTATACCTCACAGGGATTAGTTGGGGATTTTGTTTAAAATTCAGATTTTGGTTTAAGGGGTGTGAAGCATGGTAGAGGAGTCTATTCTAACAAGATCCCAGGCAATGGCTCTGTGGTTTAGGGAACAAAGTTCTACAATATCAACACTGTCTTACATTTACTTCCTTGTTTTCTAATGCTGGCCAGGATTTCTTCGTTGCCTGGACAAGGAAAAGCAATAAAAACTTACCTGTTAGATCCAAATGATCAACTGTAGGTACAAAGAACCAAAGAAAGAAAACATTTTTCTCCTATCTGCTTCAATGCAATTCTATTGGTATCTTGTGTCTCTAATTTGGTTGAATTCAATTGTGGTTAATTTAATTTTTTTTTTATTAAGTTCTGATTTTCATGTCAGTTTGTAGTGGTTTAATGTGTCCTACCTGACTTGCAGTTCATTTTCTAGGTCACTGAAGAAGCATGCCAATTACCTCTCATAAAGAATTTTCTGGTTGGGCTAGACCACTTGGATTGGGCTAGACCACTTGGGTTGGGCTGGACCACTTGGGTTGGGCTGGACAACTTGTGTTGGGCTGGACCACTTGGATTGGGCATCCATTTGTTACCTGACACAGCTGGGCTAAATCAAGCTTCTACAGTTAGAAAAAAAACCTCATTAGTCATCGCTGTTGTTCATCTACAGAATAAGCATCACCCAGTTATTCCCTGGGGGAAGAGTTTAAATCTCGTTCATAAGACTTCTGTTGTCACAAGTCTATGGTCGCTCCCCTTAATTACCATACACACTTTGCAGGTGGATGTTTGTCAAAGTGGTAAATCTTGGAGCAGATCAATTTTAGGTGTTGTTAGGATTTAACAACAATTAAGGAACTGATGAATATATGAATATGAACTGATTTATCATTCCTTTATAGGCTTTTCACAAATATATTAGAAACACAATTTACACTACCTGTCAGAAACAAAAACAGAAGAGTGATTACTTTGAAGACTCAATTTAATTTGTATTTTTCAGAAGAAAGTAAGGAATGGGTGTGTGTTTGAACTCATATAGCAAACGCCTACCCTACCTTCTTTATCCCTGCCTGACCTGGATTTCCTGGAATGTTCTAGAAGCTCTTGCTACTACCATATTAGGCTATAGGCTTTCTGTTTCTTGTGTATTTTATTCTCTTTTCCTGAGGTGTCCTTGACCCTATTTCCACATTGTAGAAAGCTCTGAAAGATAGCTTTTGTAGGGGGCAAAACAGTAATAAAATCATAGTGGTGGGTAACATTTGTTGAGCACCTTTGGTGTCTCAATCACTGTGCTAAAACAATTTAATATATTATCTCATGCAATCTCCACTACTTAGATGGTTTAGGCCAGTATTTACTGTATTCTTTTCCCTAAAAATTTTTCTTCTTTCTCTTGACTGCTTAGAGGCCAAGGAGACAGGTTCCATTAATTAGAAACGAGAATTGTGGCTCTCTCCCTTCTCATCCTGTCACCATTCAGATGTCTGGGGTTCTTTTGTTCTACCCAGGTAGGAATCGTGGGTAAGTAGAAGTTTTTCCAACTCTGGTCCTAGGCTGATTTTGCAACTTTTGAGTTCTGACAGCTGTGTGCAACAGCAGGCAACACTGTCTAGTGTTACAGCTTTCATGTTGTCCTCTGGTACTGGGCCTGAGTCCTGTGGGGAATTCAGCTCTGGGATATGCCTCTAGCAATGGTATGTTAACTTTATGGTGACCAATGTTATAGTGCTTGTATAGGAGGCCTAGGAGGTTGGAATTCCCTAGTCCTTAGTGGTGGCTAACATTCCAGCTTGCAGAGTTTGGTATCAGGATTCTCAGCCCTGACAGCGCCTAGTATTCCAGCTCTGTAGCACATAGACCCTTCATCCTTAAGGCCTGACCACCCTACGACACCCTTCCCGTGACAAGGACCTCTAGTGTCTGTTATACAGCTATACAGCCCTCTTCAACTGCAGTTTTCTGTCTTCCCTTTCTTCCACCATCATTTACTGTGTGAGACATGGCCACTCTGAAATCCTTAGGTTGCCTGTCTCTGTTATGGCTGCTGTCAGGTTGAGGCTGTGACTTTGGTTCACTGCTATTCTTCCTGCATCACTGCTGCTGTTGCAGCTGCTGCCATCCTGGCCATGGCTTCACTGGCACAGCTCTGATACAGTGCTTCCTGCCACCATGCTCGTAGAGCCCCTGCTTCTTCCTGCATGTTGCCCCCTCAGTCTACCCTGGGAATGGTAGAGATCAAAATTGAGGAACAAAATACCACTTGAAGCCTTTCATTGGGTCTAGCATTGCAATCCTGAGGGATGGGGTGTATGCAGTGTGAGATATTCCTGACTACTTACAAAGTGAGCCAACAATAGCCAGAAATGTCTGCACTGTTCACAACTGACCTCTGCACAAATGAAGGACTGTGTTTATACCATCATAGCACTTTTACTTTTGCACTAGTCACAGCTATGTCTCTCCTAAGTCACCAAGGGAAGGACTCTTCCCATGGCCTTGGTAGGAATGGTTTCAGAGAAAGAGCCACACAAGCTATTTGAACTTGTATACCACTATCATGGCTCTGCGGGCAACTCCAGAATCTAGGAGTTTGCTTTAGTACCAAGCAGCTGTTATCATTACATTGCTTCCTTAAGATGTCCAGATATTCAAAACAACTGATGCTGACAGAAAGGTGGTCCTGTAGGCTGGCTGACAGTTCTTGGGTCAAGGCAATCAGAGCACCAGGGAAGAGTCTAACAGCACAAAGTCAGTCGTCCTCCATTTTTGTTTGTTTGTTTGTTTTTGTTGTTGTTTCTTATATACTTGCAAAAACCTCAGAAGTGCTTAGAATAGCTTCATATGATTACCAGTGATAGTGATAGTGATTTTAGTAGTGTTTACCAGTAGTCTATCAGTGATCAGCATCTTCCTGTACAGCGTCCCTTTCATCTGCATTAATCCCACAGGATAGTTTGCTTTTACTTGTCAGTGACATTCCTCGTATGTCAGAGGCTCATGTGTTTGTCTTCCCTGCTCAGCCACTTTGGAATCACAGAGGGAGCATGGCTTACTTGTTATGATATTTTCTCTCCAGGGTTTTCCTAAATTATAGAAGGCTATTTTATATTTCTATACAGAAAACATTTCCACAATAGCGAACTTGAAGCCCTGAGCATTCTTGATTTCTATGTAGAATGGGAATACTCAAATGCAGTGTATTTAAGTTTAATAAAATTGGGGAGGGGAAGTCAGCTGAAGCTAAACATAACCTAACTTTAGTATTTTAAAAATGGGCCCAAGGCTCTGCAAAGAGCTTCTAGGTTCTTCTCTGTTCAAAATGATAGTTTAATGGTATATTGGAAACTGGGTACAAATGACTTCTCTAGAAAAAATACACATGTGTGCATGTATATATACTTTCAATAAATTTTAACAATGTAAAATATGTGTGGCATACAGCCTATAGATAATAATCACTTTCATTAAGAATTCCACCTATTTACTGATTCTCATGTAATGTGCTGGTTTATTTTTGTGAAATTATTATTTCCCTAGTCAATTTATAAAGGAAAGTCCATCCAGAGACTGCCCCATCTGGGGATCCATTCCATATACAGTCACCAAACCCAGACACTATTGTGGATGCCAAAAGTGCTTGCTGGCAGGAACCTTATATAGCTGTCTCCTGAGAGGCTCTGCCAGAGCCTGACAAATACAGAGGCAGATGTTCACAGCCAACCAATGGACTTAACGCAGGGTCTCCAATGGAGGAGTTAGAGAAATGACCCAAGGAACTGAATCGGTTTGCAGCCCCATAGGAAGAATAGCAATATCAAAAAACCAGATCCCCCAGAGGTCCTAGGGACTAAGCCACCAACCAAGGAGTACACATGACAATGGCTGCATATGTAGGAGAGGATTACCTTGTCAGGCATCAATGGGAGGAGAGGTCCTTTGTTCTGTGAAGGTTCAATAGAGGCCTCTGTGTAGGGGAACTGACTGTGGGGAAGTAGAAGTGGATAGATGGGGGAACACCCTCATAGGAGCAGGGAGAGGGGACATGGGATGGGGGTTTCCAGAAGGGAAACCAGGAAGGGGATAACATTTGAAATATAAATAAAGAAAATATCTAATAAAATTAAAAAAAAAAGAGGTTCCAGGAATCGACTGCACTGAGGAGACAGGTACCCAGGGACCCCCCAATATAACATTGCTTGGGACACAGCCTGTTGGACTTCCATCTGCACCTGCAGTCGTCTGGGCGCCAGCTCTGCTGTGGGCCATCTGCCTTACAGAGTGATCTGCACCAAGAGAGTGTAGAGTGCACTCCGCCATCTTTGTTCCCTACAACAGGGCAACTCGAACCTCCAGACACAGGGACAATCAAGCATAATATCGCTTGGATCTCAGCCAGCTTGTGTGCTCCCTGCTCCCAAGAGCACCTGCGGTCACCTACGCACCAGCTCTGCTGTGGGACATCTGCCTTGTAGAGTGACCTCCCCGCTCTGGGAGAGAGCACACCCGTAGAGGGTGGGAGCATACCAGCCTCCCCTTGGCGACCTCTGCTCCAAGAATCCACTACACTGAGCCTTTGGATTTGCAGGGATTCCCCAATATAACATCACTTGGAGCAAGGCACATCAGGGCTCCAAAGTCAATCAGGAGCAGGGCAGCCCCCAGCAATCGGTGCCAAGGGGAATCCCGGTAATCCAGGGGGGTCAGAAATAGCCTTGCAGGCTCATAGGAGGTCCAACCAACAGCCAGTGACAGCAGGACCAACTAACACCACAAGTAACCAGATGGCAAAAGGCAAAGGTAGGAATGTAACTAACAGAAATCAAAGTAATATGGGACCATCCGAACCCAACTCTCCAACAGCAGCAAGTCCTGGATACCCCATCACACCCGAAAGACAAGATCTGGATTTAAAATCACTTCTCATGATGCTATTAGAGGATCACAAGAAGGACACAAATAAATCTCATAAAGAATTACAGGAGATCATGAATCAACAGTTAGAAGCCCTTACAAAGGAAACACAAAAATCACTTATAGAAATGCAGGAAAACATGGGTCAACAGATGGAGGCCCACAAGGAGGAAACACAAAAATCGCTTAAAGAAATGAATCAACGGGTAGATGCCCTTTCA
Organism: Tokudaia tokunoshimensis; assembly: GCA_036184795.1. Classification (NCBI taxonomy): domain Eukaryota; kingdom Metazoa; phylum Chordata; class Mammalia; order Rodentia; family Muridae; genus Tokudaia; species Tokudaia tokunoshimensis. The sequence goes on along the minus strand of BTHU01000011.1, from coordinate 105,409,141 downwards.
AAGGAATCACAAAAATCGCATAAAGAAATGCAGAAGAGGCCAGCTTCCCTTCCGCGACCTCTGTTCCCGCGGACTGCGCTGGAGAGACCGGTACCCAGGCTCTCCCCCCGATATAACATCACTTGGGACACGGCCTGTTGGGGCTTCCGTCTGTGCCCGAGGGCGGGTTGGCGCTGTGGTCGTCTGGGTGCCAGATCGGCGGGCCATCGTGACCACAGGGTGAGCGGCGCCACGGAGACTGCCCTCCGCCATCTTTGCTCCAGTGACCAGGTAGTTGGGACCGCCAGGCTCAGAGACAGACAGGCATAATATCGCTTCGGTTTCAGGCAGTTTGTGTGTAACCTGCTCCCAGGTGCTGGGCTGATCTGCAGTAACCAGCGGGACCTTCTGCCTGGTGGAGGGACCCCGCGCAGGGAGGGAGCCTGCCAGCTTCCCTTCCGCGACCTCTGTTCCCGCGGACTGCGCTGGAGAGACCGGTACCCAGGCTCTCCCCCCAATATAACATCACTTGGGACACGGCCTGTTGGGGCTTCCTTCTGTGCCCGAGGGCGGGTTGGCGCTGTGGTCGTCTGGGTGCCAGATCAGCGGGCCATCGTGACCACAGGGTGAGCAGCGCCACGGAGAGTGCCCTCCGCCATCTTTGCTCCAGTGACCAGGTAGTTGGGACCACCAGGCTCAGAGACAGACAGGCATAATATCGCTTCGGTTTCAGGCAGCTTGTGTGTAACCTGCTCCCAGGTGCTGGGCTGATCTGCAGTGACCAGCGCGCCAGATCTGCTGTGGGACTTCTGCCTGGCAGAGGGACGCCCCCTCCCCCCCCCAGGAGAGATCACACACCCCTGCACAGGGCAGGAGCCTGCCAGCCTCCCTTTGGCGACCTCTGCTCCAGGAATCCACTAGGCTGAGCCTTTAGATGTGCAAGGCCTCCCCAATATAAGATCACTTGGGGCAAAGCACATTAGGGCTCCAAAGTCACTCAGGAGCAGGCAGGCCCCAGAAATCGGTGCCAGGGGAATCCTGGTAATCCAGGGGGGGCAGAAATAGCTTTGCAGGCTCACAGGAGGTCCAACCAACAGCCAGTGGCAGCAGGACCAACTAACACCAGAGGTATCCAGATGGCAAAAGGCAAACGTAGGAATGTTACTAACAGTAATCAAAGTAATGTGGGACCATCCGAACCCAACTCTCCAACAGCAGCAAGTCCTGGATACCCCACCACACCCGAAAGACAAGATCTGGATTTAAAATCACTTCTCATGATGCTATTAGAGGATCACAAGAAGGACACAAATAAATCTCATAAAGAGTTACAGGAGACCATGAATCAACGGTTAGAAGCCCTTACAAAGGAAACACAAAAATCGCTTAGAGAAATGCGGGAGAACATGGATCAAAAGATGGAGGCGCACAAGGAGACAACACAAAAATCGCTTAACGAGATGAATCAACGGGTAGATGCACTCACAAAGGAATCACAAAATTTGCATAAAGAAATGCAGAAGAATATGGGTCAACAGACGGATGCCCATAAGGAGGCAACACAAAAATTGCTTAAAGAAATGAATCAACGGTTAGATGCCCTTACAAAGGAAACACGAGAACTGCTTAAAGAAATGCAGGAGACGATGGATCAACAGATGGAATCCCATGAGGAGGAAACACAAAAATCGCTCAGAGAAATGCAGGAGAACGTGGGTCATCAGGAAGAAATCCTGAAAGAGGTAATGCAAAAATACCTTAAAGAAATACAGGAAAATACAAACAAACAAGTGAAGGATCTCAGCAAATCCATCCAGGAACTAAAAAAGGAAGTAGAAACAACTAAGAAATCACAAAGGGAGACAACTTTGGAGATAGAAAACCTTGGGAAGAAATCAGGAGTCATAGATGCAAACATCAACAATAGAATACAAGAGATGGAAGAAAGAATCTCAGGTGCTGAAGATTCCATAGAAAGCATCGACTCAACAGTCAAAGAAAATGCAAAATGCAAAAAACGCGTAACCCAAAACATCCAGGAAATCCAGGACACAATGAGAAGACCAAACCTAAGGATTATAGGTATAGATGAGAGTGAAGATTTGCAACTTAAAGGGCCAGTAAACATCTTCAACAAAATTATGGAGGAAAACTTCCCTAACTTAAAGAGAGAGATGCCGATGAACATACAAGAAGCCTACAGAACTCCAAACAGACTGGACCAGAACAGAAATACCTCCCGTCACATAATAATCAAAACACCGAATGTTCTAAACAAAGAAAGAATACTAAATGCAGTAAGAGAAAAGGGCCAAGTAACATACAAAGGAAGACCTATCCGAATCACATCAGACTTCTCACCAGAGACTATGAAAGCCAGAAGATCCTGGGCAGATCTCATGCAGACACTAAGACAGCACAAATGCCAGCCTAGACTACTATACCCAGCAAAACTCTCAATCACCATAGATGGAGAGACCAAGATATTCCATGATAAAACCAAATTTTCACAATATCTTTCCACAAATCCAGCCCTGCAACGGATAATAGGTGGAAACCTCCAATACAGGGAGAGAAACATCACCCTGGAAAAAATGAGATAATAACCTTCTTGAATCAAACCCAAAAGTAGATAACCACTCAAACATAAAGATAGCGTCAAGAATGGCAGATGGCAATAATCACTATGCCTTAATCTCTCTTAATATCAATGGTCTCAATTCCCCAATTAAAAGACATAGACTAGCAGACTGGATACGTAAACAGGACCCAGCATTTTGCTGCATGCAGGAAACGCACCTCAGTGTCAAAGACAAACACTACCTCAGAGTAAAAGGCTGGAAAACAATTTTACAAGCAAATGGCCCCAAGAAACGAGGTGGAGTAGCCATCCTAATATCGGATAAAATTGATTTTCAACCCAAAGTCATCAAAAAAGACACAGAAGGACACTACATACTGATCAAGGGAAAAATCCACCATCAAGAACTCTCAATCCTGAATATCTATGCTCCAAATGCAAGGGCACCCTCATTCGTAAAAGAAACTTTACTAAAACTCAAAGCACACATCGCACCACACACAATAATAGTGGGTGACTTCAACACCCCGCTCTCTGAAATGGATCGTTCAGGAAAGCAGAAACTAAACAGGGACACAGTGAATCTAATTGAAGCCTTGGACCAAATGGAACTAACTGATATATATAGAACATTTCATCCTAGAGCTAAAGAATACACCTTCTTCTCAGCTCCTCATGGTACCTTCTCCAAAATTGACCATATAATTGGTCACAAATCAGACCTCAACAGATACAAGAAGATAGAACTAATCCCATGCCTCCTATCAGATCACTATGGAATAAGGGTGGTCTTCAATGGCAACAAAAACAAAAGAAAACCCACGTACACATGGAGGCTGAACAATGCTCTACTCAATGATAACTTGGTTAAGGTGGAAATAAAGAAAGAAATCAAAGACTTTTTGAAAGTTAATGAAAATGAAGGCACAACATACCCTAACTTATGGGACACAATGAAAGCAGTGCTAAGAGGAAAATTCATAGCCCTGAGTGCCGCCAAAAAGAAACGGGAGACAGCATACACTAACAGCTTAATGGCACACCTGAAAGCCCTGGAACAAAAAGAAGCAAATACACCAAAGAGGAGTAGAAGGCAGGAAATCATCAAACTCAGGGCTGAAATCAATCAAGTAGAAACAAATAAAACCATACAAAGAATCAACAAAACGAGGAGTTGGTTCTTTGAGAAAATCAACAAGATAGATAAGCCCTTAGCCAGACTAACCAGAGGGCACAGAGATAGTATCCAAATTAATAAAATCAGAAACGAAAAGGGAGAGATAACAACAGAAACTGAGGAAATTCAAAAAATCATCAGATCCTACTACAAAAACCTGTATTCAACACAACTAGAAAATCTTGAGGAAATGGACAATTTCCTTGACAGATACCAAGTACCAAAATTAAATCAGGATCAAATAGACCATCTAAACCGTCCTATAACCCCTGAAGAAATAGAAGTTGTCATTGGAAGTCTTCCAACCAAAAAAAGCACAGGTCCAGATGGTTTTAGTGCAGAATTCTATCAGACCTTCAAAGAAGACCTAACACCAATACTCTTCAAACTGTTCCACAAAATAGAAACAGAAGGAACACTACCCAACTCGTTCTATGAAGCCACAATTACACTAATACCAAAAGCACACAAAGATCCGACAAAGAAAGAGAATCTCAGGCCAATCTCTCTTATGAATATCGATGCAAAAATACTCAATAAAATTCTTGCCAACCGAATCCAAGAACACATCAAAACGATCATTCACCACGATCAAGTAGGCTTCATCCCAGGGATGCAGGGATGGTTCAATATAAGGAAATCCATCAATGTAATCCACTACATAAACAATCTCAAAGAAAAAAACCACATGGTCATCTCATTAGATGCTGAGAAAGCATTTGACAAAATTCAGCATCCTTTCATGCTAAAGGTCTTGGAAAGATCAGGAATTCAAGGCCCATATCTAAACATAGTAAAAGCAATTTACAGCAAACCAGTAGCCAGCATCAATCTAAACGGAGAGAAACTTGAAGCAATCCCACTAAAATCAGGGACTAGACAAGGCTGCCCTCTCTCTCCATATCTTTTCAATATAGTACTTGAAGTTCTAGCTAGAGCAATTAGACAAGAAAAAGAGGTCAAAGGGATACAAATTGGAAAGGAAGAAGTCAAACTATCACTATTTGCAGACGATATGATAGTATACATAAGCGACCCAAAGAACTCCACCAGAGAACTCCTACAGCTGATAAACGACTTCAGCAAAGTGGCCGGATATAAAATCAACTCAAGCAAGTCAGAAGCCTTCCTATACTCAAAGGATAAGCAGGCTGAGAAAGAAGTAAGAGAAATAATACCCTTTACGATAGCCACAAACCATATTAAGTATCTTGGCGTGACGCTAACCAAACAAGTGAAAGATCTGTATGACAAGAACTTCAAGTCTCTGAAGAAAGAAATTGAAGAAGACCTCGGAAGATGGAAAAATCTGCCATGCTCATGGATTGGCAGGATTAATATAGTAAAAATGAGCATCTTACCAAAAGTAATACACAGATTCAATGCAATCCCCATCAAAATCCCAACTCAATTCTTCATAGAGTTAGAAAGAGCAATTCAAAAATTCATCTGGAATAACAGAAAACCCAGAATAGCTAAAACTATTCTCAAGAGTAAAAGAACCTCTGGGGGAATCAGTATCCCGGACCTCAAGCTGTACTACAGAGCAATAGTGTTAAAAACTGCATGGTATTGGTACAGTAACAGACATGTAGATCAATGGAACAGAATTGAAGACCCAGAAATGAATCCACACTCCTATGGTCACTTGATCTTTGACAAAGGAGCTAAAACCATCCAGTGGAAAAAAGATAGCCTTTTCAACAAATGGTGCTGGCTCAGCTGGAGGTCAACATGCAGAAGAATGCAAATTGACCCATCCTTATCTCCTTGCACTAAGCTCAATTCTAAGTGGATCAAAGATCTCCACATAAAACCAGACACACTGAAACTAATAGAAGGGAAACTAGGGAAGAACCTTGAACATATGGGCACAGGGGAGAATTTCCTGAACAGAACTCCAATAGCTTATACTCTAAGATCAAGAATAGACAAATGGGACCTCATTAAATTACAAAGTTTTTGCAAGGCAAAAGACACCGTCAAAAAGACAAAGCGGCAACCAACTAACTGGGAAATGATCTTTACCAACCTTACATCCGACAGAGGGCTAATATCCAAGATATACAAAGAACTCAAGAAGTTAAACTCCAGAGAGGCAAGTAACCCTATTAAAAAATGGGGTACAGAGCTCCACAAAGAGTTCTCACCTGAAGAATATCTAATGGCTGAGAAGCACCTAAAGAGATGTTCATCATCCTTAGTCATTAGGGAAATGCAAATCAAAACAACCCTGAGATTCCATCTCACACCAGTCAGGATGGCTAAGATCAAAAACACAGGAGACAGCAGTTGTTGGCGAGGATGTGGAGAAAGAGGAACACTCCTCCACTGCTGGTGGAATTGCAGGCTGGTACAACCACTCTGGAAAGCAGTCTGGCGGCTCCTCAGAAAACTGGGCATGACACTTCCGGAGGATCCGGCTATACCACTCCTGGGCATATACCCAGAGACTTTACCTGCATGCAATAAGGACACATGCTCCACTATATTCATAGCAGCCTTATTTATAATAGCCAGAAGCTGGAAAGAACCCAGATGTCCCTCAACGGAGGAATGGATTCAGAAGATGTGGTATATTTACACAATGGAATACTACTCTGCAATTAAAAACAATGAATTCACGAAATTCCTAGGCAAATGGTCAGAACTTGAAAATATCATCCTTAGTGAGGTAACCCAATCACAAAAGATCACACATGGTATGAAGTCACTGATAAGGGGATATTGACCCAGAATCTCAGAATACCCTAGACACAATCAGCATATCAATAGATTTCTAAAAAGATGGAAGGAGAGACCCCTGGTCCTGGAAAGACTGGATGTAGGGGAACGCCAGGACAGAGTAATGAGAGGGGGTTGAACGGAGAAAAGAGGGAGGGAAGGGGGCTTATGGGACTTTCGGGGAGGGAGGAAACGGGAAAGGGGAAGTGATTTGGAATGTAAATTAAAAAAATAAAATAAAATTAAATTAAAAAAAAAAAAAAAAAAAAAAGAAATGCAGAAGAATATGGGTCAACAGATGGAGGCCCATAGGGAGGCAACACAAAAATCGCTTAAAGAAACGAATCAACGGGTAGATGCCCTTACAAAGGAAACACGAGAATACTTAAAGAAATGCAGGAGTCTATCGATCAACAGATGGAAGCCCATTAGGAGGAAACACAAAAATCGCTTAGAGAAATACAGGAGAACTTGGGTCAACGGGCAGAAATCCTGAAAAAGGAAATGCAAAAATATCTTAAAGAAATACAGGAAAATACAAACAAACAAGTGAAGGATCTCAGCAAATCCATCCAGGATCTAAAAAAGGAAATAGAAACAACTAAGAAATCACAAAGGCAGACAACTTTGGAGATAGAAAACCTTGGAAAGAAATCAGGGGTCATAGATGCAAACATCAACAATAGAATACAAGAGATGGAAGAAAGAATCTCAGGTGCTGAAGATACCATAGAAAGCATTGACTCAACAGTCAAAGAAAATGCAAAATGCAAAAAACGTGTAACCCAAAACATCCAGGAAATACAGGACAAAATAAGAAGATCAAACCTAAGGTTTATAGGTACAGATGAGAGTGAAGATTTGCAACTTAAAGGGCCAGTAAATATCTTCAACAAAATTATGGAGGAAAACTTCCCTAACCTAAAGAGAGAGACGTCCATGAACATACGAGAAGCCTACAGAACTCAAACAGACTAGACAAGGCTGCCCTCTCTCTCCATATCTTTTCAATATAGTACTTGAAGTTCTAGCTAGAGCAATTCGACAACAAAAGGAGGTCAAAGGGATACAAATTGGAAAGGAAGAAGTCAAACTATCACTCTTTGCAGACGATATGATAGCATACTTAAGCGACCCAAAGAACTCCACCAGAGAACTCCTACAGCTGATAAACAACTTCAGCAAATTGGCCGGATATAAAATCAACTCAAGCAAGTCAGTAGCCTCCTATACTCAAAGGATAAGCAAGCTGAGAAAGAAGTAAGAGAAATGATACCCTTCACGATAGCCACAAACAATATAAAGTACCTTGCTGTGACTCTAACCAAACAAGTGAAAGATCTGTATGACAAGAACTTCAAGACTCTGAAGAAAGAAATTGAAGAAGACCTCAGAAGATGGAAAAATCTGCCATGCTCATGGATTGGCAGGATTAATATAGTAAAAATGACCATCTTGCCAAAAGCAATATACAGATTCAATGCAATCCCCATCAAAATCCCAACTCCATTCTTCATAGAGTTAGAAAGAGCAATTCAAAAATTCATCTGGAATAACAGAAAACCCAGGATAGCTAAAACTATTCTCAAGAGTAATAGAACTTCTGGGGGAATCAATATCCCAGACCTCAAGCTGTACTACAGAGCAATAGTGTTAAAAAGTGCATGGTATTGGTACAGTGACATGCATGTAGATCAGTGGAACAGAATTGAAGACTGAGAAATGAATCCACACTCCTAGGGTCACTTGATCTTTGACAAAGGAGCCAAAACCATCCAGTGGAAAAAAGATAGCCTTTTCAACAAATGGTGCTGGTTCAACTGGAGGTCAACATGCAAAAGAATGCAAATTGATCCATTCTTATCTCCTTGCACTAAGCTCAATTCCAAGTGGATCAAGGACCTCCACATAAAACCAGACACACTGAAACTAATAGAAAGGAAACTAGGGAAGAACCTTGAACATATGTCCACAGGGGAGAATTTTCTGAACAGAACTCCAATAGCTTATGCTCTAAGATCAAGAATTGACAAATGGGACCTCATATAATTACAAAGTTTCTGTAAGGCAAAAGACACCGTCAAAAGGACAAAGCAGCAACCAACTATCTGGGAAATGATCTTTACCAACCCTACATCTGACAGAGGGCTAATATCCAATATATACAAAAAACTTAAAAAGTTAGATTCTAGAGAGTGAAGTAACCCTATTAAAAATGGGGTACAGAGCTAAACAAAGAGTTCTCACCTGAAGAATATCGAATGGCTGAGAAGCACCTAAAGAGATGTTCATCATCCTTAGTCATTATGGAAATGCAAATCAAAACAATCCTGAGATTCCATCTCACACCAGTCAGAATGGCTAAGATCAAAAACACAGGAGACAGCAGTTGTTGGCGAGGATGTGGAGAAAGAGGAACACTCCTCCACTGCTGGTGGGATTGCAAGCTGATACAACCACTCTGGAAAGCAGTCTGGCAGTTCCTCAGAAAACTGGACATGACACTCCCGGAGGATCCTGTTATACTACTCCTGGGCATATACCCAGAGGCTTTACCTGCATGCGATAAGGACACATGCTCCACTATGTTCATTTCAGCCTTATTTATAATAGCCAGAAGCTGGAAAGAACCCAGATGTCCCTCAAGGGAGGAATGGATTCAGAAGATGTGGTATATTTACACAATGGAATACTACTCTGCAATTAAAAACAATGAACTCATGAAATTCCTCGGCAAATGGTCAGAACTTGAAAATATCATCCTTAGTGAGGTAACCCAATCACAAAAGAATACACTGATAAGGGGATACTAACCCAGAATCTTGGAATACCCTAGACACAATTCGCATATCAATAGATTTCCAAGAAGATGGAAGGAGAGACCCCTGGTCCTGGAAAGACTGGATGTAGGGGAATGCCAGGACAGAGAAGCGAGAGGGGGTTGAATGGGGAAAAGAGGGAGGGAAGGGGGCTTATGGAACTTTCAGGGAGGGAGGAAACGGGAAAGGGGAAATGATTTGGAATGTAAATTAAAAAACTTAGAAAAAATTAGAAATTGATGAACAAGTGCTTTCTGTTATCAGTGCTGTATTATAGGTTTAAACACTTGAAAATTGTATTTATTTCCTTTTGTTATGTTCAGTATGTAACAGCAACAAACATACAGCATATTGATTTGTCTGTTTTTAACCCTTGCTAATCAACAAAGTACCAAGTCTTAACATAACCTTTACTGATTTGACTGATTTCAGTCTAGAAAGGTGGTAAAGGAGAAGGGCATGGCTGTCCATGTGCAATCAGTGCAGATAATCATTTTAAAGAATTACTTCTACTACATTTAGTTTATTTCAGGGTGTGTCTGTGTGTGTGTATGTGTTTGTGTTTGTATCATGGTACAGCTGTATAGTTTAGAACACAACTTATGAGAGTCAGTTTTCTGCTTTCCTTATTTGGGTTTTAGGGATTGAAGTCAGGTCTTCAAGCTTGGTAAATGCACATGTATTGCTGAGCTACCTTACTCACCCCAGTGCAGATAATCTTAGTAATAAAAGCAGTAGAATTCAATGTAAGCATTGCATATAAAATATTTCTATTTTTCATATCTTATCAATTTCATAACTATACTGGTTAATTTTAAATAATGAACATACTTAAAAATTGACTGGCAAAGCTTTAAAAATTTAACAGGTGCACGGACAGTTACAGGCAATAGGTAAAGCGTACAACTGTGTCCATCGATGCTGCTTGGTTCTCAGGCTCTGTGTGGGACAGTGAGGCTCAGAATTCTGAGCTCTGCCTTTGGCTTTCAGCTTATAAATTGGAGTTCTTAGTGTTTGTTAAAGCTTATTGTAAGCTGCGAATCTGACTGATGTGAAGAGTTCCAAGGTCAGCAGAGACTAGTTGCAATGGTACAGTGTTTGTGAGTGCTCTCTGTTTGAGTCAGGCCCATGCTAACCTGGTGTTAACTTGCTTCTTCTAAAATGTTTAGCACTACTATTATGTTTGCTCTGTAGAGGGGGAAGCCAAGGCTTGGGTGAAGTAAGGAAGCACTGAGCATGGTTGAGACAGAGCTCAAATCCAGATCCCAGAAGTAAGCATGGCTTCCTTTGGGGAATGTGCAGCCCAGAGGAATGGAAAGTGGCAGGCACAGAGCTTAAAGCCACACTTTCTGTGACAGCATCTCTTCCTCATTCTTTCTGATCAAGATGTGTGAAGAAGCCCCCTTCTCCTCACCAGGTAGAGAAGCAGCTTGTGCTTGTTACAGATAAAGACAAAATGTATAGACATACAGAGGAAAAAAGGAAAAGGGTGGCGAGCAGATAGCTCGGAGGCAGAAAACTGACTAGCATATGAAGGACAGCAGGTACATCTCCAGTACTACAGAAAAGAAACATGGCTCCTGGTCCTGTTACATAGTATGTCAGTTTCTTTTTCTTTACTGTGACAGAATGCCTGGTGGAATGAGGGAAGAGCTATGGGCTTTCAGCTTCAGAGGGTAGAGTCCACTACAACAGGAAGGGTGTGGCAGCAGGTTAGTTCACTTTATGATGGGCAGGAAGCACATAGAGAGATATAAGAAGTGGCCATGATAAACCTTCAGATATCTGCTCTGAGTGACCTTCTTCCTCTAACTCTCAACTCTTACTTCCTAAAACCTCTATAGCTTCCCCAAAGGGCATCATGAGATATGGACCAAGCATTTCAAACATAAACCCATGGCAAACATTTCATATTGAATTTATATGACCTATAGATGATCAAAAATTAATTAAATATATTTACCAATAATGTATCTATAACTTATAAAATAGAAATAATATTTACTTGGGTAAACATCAGATTATTTGTTTATTTAGTAGTATTGATTTCCTTAAGTTTAGGTTCATAACTACTTCCTCTAGGTATAGGCATTCACTATTTGGGAAGTAACACTTAGAGGCTGTAGCTACAGACACCATAGATAAAGACATAGAATCCCAAAGTCATAACCTGCTTCGTACAGCTGGCCCCACAGAAGTGGTCACTGGGCACATTGTTAGTGCTATGTGGGATAGCTTGAGCTCAGATTCCTTTTCTTGCTCTTATTTCTCTCTTGATAGGTGACAATCGGCAGGGTCAAAATTTGTATGACTTCTATATTGAGTTATAGTTTCCTGGATAATTTGAGGTTATAGCAAACATTGAGAATTCCTTCTGTATTTTCATGACTGTTCTATAAGTCTGAATTCTGTTGCTGTCGTGCTAATGAGGTAGAAGGAAGAGATTTTTCCAACCAAAGTGCTTATCATTCCCAAAGGTGACAACTATCTAAAATTTATACCTTGGTGCAGGCTACATTTTCATACATCCAGCACCTTGGAGACATTGCCCATGAAGAACAAAATCATCTGGAATGACATTTAGTCACTGACCTAAATAAGGGCACTTCTGGGGCCCTTAATCTATTGCAGCAACAATCATATTTGACCACAGCCAGTAGAATGTGTCCCCCTTTTCATTCAGTTATGTGACCAGTGAAATTATTTAATAAGTTCTGTCCTGCAGCCATAATATATAAGTCCTGGGTGGTTGGACTAATAAGTCTTTATCCTTGTCTTGACATTCAAATGACTAACTGGCTATGTACCTTGAAAAAGTAGTTTTGGGTTTTGTGCCCAAGAATATGTTAGTCAGATCTGGGAAGAGAGTCTATCCACAAAGTGCTTACAGAGCAAGGTTGCTGTCTGTCTCCTCATATGGACTGCATAAGTGTGTACCTGAACACACACACACACACACACACACACACCATACTGATCATTTTTCATTTAAGATGGCCAAGTTTTGTATGAATATTAAGTGTGGTAGGTAATAGAAAGTAGAGAATAGAAGTGCTGTACTGACCACAGGTAGACACAGACAGGTGGTGTCTATAACACCATCTATAAATACCTTTTATAAATGCTGTTTTGAAAAATCGTTGGCATATTTTATGAAGAAAGATCATCCTTGAGCATGGCTCATGCTTGCTCTGAGAGGAATGCTTCTTCAGCGCTCTAGTGGTTATTAACTGAAGCAATGCTTAGAGTGTTTTATTTTGTAGTGTATTGTTAATAGCACTGGCAATATCTCATTTTAAAGATGAATTTTAAAAACACAAATTTGTTCTCTTTTGAGTATTTTAATAGCTTGATTTAAATTACAGTTTGTTATAGTATATATGCACCTGGCATCATTGGTCTGCTCCAGTTTTATACATCCAGGGATAACCAGCTTCTTGATGATGGTTTTCTTTCTTTAAGCATTCTTGGTTTCACATATGTAACTGTAAGCCTATAATTACAGGTTTTTTTTTTAAGAAAAGCAAATGTGAAGCTCATCCCTTAAGAAATAAAACCCAGTCCTAGCAGAGAATTAGAAGCACAGAGAATTCCTAGTTCATCTTCTTTGAAGACCTAATTGTATCAGTGTTCTAGTGTCTAGTGAGAGAAAGCTAGCAAATTGTCAGGAACTAAAGAATTGGTCCAGGATCTGTGTAGATGCCCACTGCATGGATGCCTGAGCATCCTTGGGGATGCCCTGCAGTGTCTTCCTATAAGCTGTGCACATGCTCCTGGATGTTTTATCCTTAGTTTACTTCTACTCAGTGTGATGTAAATGTGGTGTAAATAGTTGCCACCATGTGTATTGCTTAGGGAATGGTGGTGAAGAAAAAAATCCATACAGTTCCAGTAGAAATGCAGGGTTTCCCCCTGAATATTTTAGGCCTCTGTTATTTTTTGTATTAGATATATTCTTTATTTACATTTCAAATGTTGTCCCTTTTCCTGGTTCCCACTTCCCCTAAAATTCCATAAGCCATCTCTCCCTTCCCCAGTCAACCCTCTCCCGCTTCCCTGTCCTGGTATTCCTCTACACTATGGCATCAAGTCTTTCCAGAACCAAGGGCCTCTCCTCCCTTTGGTGTCTAACAGACCATCCTCTTCTGCCTATTCATCTGGAGCCATGGGTAACTTCATGTGTACTCTTTGGTTGATGGTTTTGTCCCTGGGAACTCTGGGAGTAATGGGTGACTCATATTGTTGTTCCTCCTATGGTGATGCAAACCCCTTCAGCTCCTTGGGTCCTTTCTCTAGCTCCTCCTTTGGGGACTCAGTGCTCAGTTCAATGGCTGGCTGGGAGTGCCCCCCCCCCTCTGTATTTCTTATGCACTAGCAAAGCCTCCTAGGTGACAGCTATAGCTGACTCTGGTCAGCAAGCACTTGTGGGCATCGATATTAGTGTCTGGGTTTTGTAACTGTATATGGGATGGATCCCTGGGTGGGGTAGTCTCTGGATGGTCTTTCCCTCAGACTCTGCTCCACCCTTTGTCTCTGTATCTCCTTCTGTGGGTATTTTGTTCCCCCTTCTAAGAAGGACCAGAGTATCCATACTTTGTTCTTTCTTCTTCTTGGGCATCATTTGATATGTGAAATGTGTCTTGGGTATTGCGAGCTTCTGGGCTAATATTCACTTATCAGTGACTGCATACCATGTGTGTTCTTTTGTGGTTGGGTTACCTCACTCAGGATGATATTTTCCAGTCCCGTTCATTTGTCTGAGAATTTCATGAATTCATTGTTTTTTTCTTTAATTTTATTTTATTTTCTAAGTTTTTTTTTATTTACACTCAAACTCATTTCCCCTTTCCCGTTTCCTCCCTCCCCGAAAGTCCCATAAGCCCCCTTCCCTCCCTCTTTTCCCCATTCAACCCCCTCTCGCTTCTCTGTCCTGGCATTCCCCTACATCTAGTCTTTCCAGGACCAGGGGTCTCTCCTTCTATCTTCTTGGAAATCTATTGATATGTGAATTGTGTCTAGGGTATTCTGAGTTTTTGGGTTAATATCCCCTTATCAGTGACTGCATACCATGTGTATTCTTTTGTGATTGGGTTACCTCACTAAGGATGATATTTTCAAGTTCTAATCATTTGCCTAGGAATTTCGTGAATTCATTGTTTTTAATTTCAGAGTAGTATTCCATTGTGTAAATATACCACATCTTCTGAATCCATTCCTCCGTTGAGGGACATCTGGGTTCTTTCCAGCTTCTGGCTATTATAAATAAGGCTGCTATGAACATAGTGGAGCATGTGTCCTTATTGCATGCAGGTAAAGCCTCTGGGTATATGCCCAAGAGTGGTATAGCCGGATCCTCCGGGAGTGGAATTCATTGTTTTTAAGAGCTGAATAGTACTCCATTTTGTATATATGCCACATTTTCTGTATCCATTCCTCCGTTGAGGGACATCTGGGTTCTTTCCAGCTTCTGGCTATTTTAAATAGGGCTACTATGAACATAGTGGAGCATGTGTCCTTATTACGTGCTGGAGAAACCTCTGGGTATATGCCCAGGAGTGGTATAACAGGGTCCTCTGGTAGTATTATGCCCAGTTTTCTGAGGAACCACCAAACTGATTTCCAGAGTGGTTTTACCATCTTGCAATCCCACCAGCAGTGGAGGAGTGTTCCTCTTTCTCCACATCCTCTCCAGCACGTGCTGTCTCCTGAGTTTTTTATCTTAGCCATTCTGACTGGTGTGAGGTGAAATCTCAGATTTGTTTTGATTTGCATTTCCCTGATGACTAAGGATGTTGAACATTTCTTTAGGTGCTGCTCAGCTATTCGATATTCCTCAGGTGAAAATTCTTTGTTTAACTTTGTACCCCCATTTTTAATAGGGTTATTTGGTTCTCTGGAGTCTAACTTCTTGAGTTCTTTGTATATATTAGATATTAACCCTCTGTCAGATGTAGGGTTGGTAAGGATCTTTTCCCAATTTGTTGGTTGTAGTTCTGTCCTATTGATAGTGATCTGCAGATGGAGCCTGGAGATGAAAACCATTATCTAATGAAGATGCTACCTTAGGCATTCATTCCCATTTTGTTCCTGGAATTTAAACCTTCTGACCTGAATAGAGCAAGGAGAAACAGCTTTTCTCAGCATTTCAGGAAGGAACTGAGAAAGTTCACAGAAGCTGGCTCCTGTGGATGTCTCAAGCTAGGAAGGAAGCACTGCCTTATGCCATAAAACTCAGGGATGTCAAGACCAGAGTGTCTCAACCTCACACGATGCACATGAAGAGCCTACAGGACATGAAGGTTTGGGACATTATTAAATCTTGTGAACTCACCAATATTTTGAGCCCACATATCTGACCTGTTAGGCTTTATAGTCTCTGTGCTAAGGAGACTCAAGTATGCATTAGAGTGGTCTCAGATCATAGTATTCCAGGAGCCTGCTCTCTTTCTCCTCTCTTGCTTGCATGGTCCTGGCAATCATATAGTGGTATTCACTATGTTCTAAGGAATACAAGAGAGGAAATAGGAAGAACCATCTTATACAAGGTTCTTAACAGTGTCAAGTTTGGCTAATTCAGGTTTTCCTAATCCGTCTCAACTGTCTGAAATAATTCTCAATGGAGTAACATTTTCCACATAGCAGATAAATACACATATGTAGTTAAAGTTTAGCTATATGTACATGCCTTATGGCTAATGAATTAGATACTATTACAGCTTTAAAACAATCATTTGGGGTTACCGAGACAGCTGAGCAGTTAAGAACACTGTCTGCTCTGTCAGAGGACATTGGTTCTATTTCCAGCACCTGCACAGAGTCTCACAACCATCTGAAACTCTAGTTTTATGGGATTTAATGCCCTCTTCTGGCCTCTATGGGTACTCAACATGCATGTCATGTTCAGAGATAAGTAGGCAGAACACTCCTACACATAAAGTAAAAATAGAAATCAAACTTAAAAGCATGGGTATCTTTGTTTTTACTTTTAAAAATTCTGCAGCTTAATGTGGTGCACCTCATTAATTATAATTCAAGGAGTGCATATTATATGTGTGTGATGATTAAATCATGGTAATGCATATTTCTAAGTTTTCAGCAGTCATCTATTCTTGTCTTTTGGGAATTCTGTATTCTTCTAGTCATTCTGAAGCATGCTATGGGGGTATTTTGCCCAGTAGTTACCTAGTGTGCTGAAGAAGCAACAGGAACAATTCTTCTACACTGGTTTCACTGCCTCCTCCCCCATTAAGCTTGCTCTTTTCCTTCCCAACTCTATTTCCAGTCACAGAACCACTATTATGCTCTGTTCTTCAACATGGTTGAACATCATTTCTTCCAAATAATGTCAATGGTAGTAGCATGCATGGGTTTAATGTCCTAACAGCAGTTTGGCTTGCTGATATCAATAAGTAAAAGGCCTCGAATGGTTTTTCATTCCTTCTAATGTGGAAGAAAGATTCCATTTTTCCTCTTTGCTTAGTCATATGCACCTTAGTGTTAGATCTACTGGGGACCATTTATAGTTTGTATGTGTGTGCGTGTGGTGTGCATGTGTGTGCAGGAGTGTGTGTGTGTGTGTGTGTGTGTGTGTGTGTGTTTATTTTTGAAACAGTGACTTACTATGTGGCATGCTTCAGAATGACTAGAAGAATACAGAAGACAAGAATATCCTGATACAAATTTTGTAGCCCAGGTTATCTAACTAATAAAAGTCCTCAGCCTCTTGTGTGCTGGGATTACAAGTATACATCAAGCCATCCTAACATATTTTCCATAAACAAATTCCATTCCATCACTCACCACCTGAACAACTTTGAGAAATTTATCTGTCCTCAGAGACAGTCTCATAATACAATGGGGCTGATAAAATAGAGGATTTCCCTGGAGAGCCAATTACATCATGTGCCCATACTGATTGTCTCATTCTTAAAAATTCAGTGAGTTCAGTGAACAATCCTTTTCACCTATCTATCTATCCATCCATTCATTCATCCATCTGTCTCTGTTCTGTCTATATCTATATATATCTACATCATCTATATCTATATCTATCCATCCATATCACCTACCCATCCACATCTATCTATCTGTCTGTCTGTCCGTCCGTCCGTCCGTCCGTCCGTCCGTCCGTCCGTCCGTCCGTCCGTCCGTCCATCCATCCATCCATCCATCCATCCATCTATCTATCTATCTATCTATCTATCTATCTATCTATCTATCTGTCTGTCTGTCTATCTATCTCTATCATCAATTTTATTATTAGTAGAACTCCTTAATATTGACATTCTTCTTTCTATTCATCTTTCCCAACATTTTATGTTTATTCATCTCATGCATTCATATGGGCACATATGCATATGTGTATGTGGTATACTGTATAAGGAAATGGTGTATGTATGTGCAATGCATTAATGTGTGTGGGTATATGCCTCCATATATGTGTATGTGGAGGACAAAGGAGAATATTGGGTATCTTCTTCTATTACTCTCTGTCTTGTTGCCTTGAGACAGGGTTTCCACTCAAGTGACAGTTCACTATTTTAGCTAGCCTGGCTGACCAGAGAGTTCCTGAGAACTGCGATACTTGTTGCAGGCACACACAGGTACGCCTAGCCTTTTACTGAGGTTCTAGGCATTTGAACTTATATCCTCATGCTTGCAAAGAAAGAACTCTTATCCACTAAGCCATCTCCCCAGATTTATATTTCCCAATGAATTGGGTCAATTATTTTTTACTTGCTTATTCATGAAACACTTCTATTTCCATACCATCTCGTTATTTTTCTTATTCTCAGATATGTTTTATCTTAGATATATTATATCTTTCTAGAGAGTAATGCTCTGCTATTACTTATATATATCCATTTGTCTATTCTCTAGATGTCTATAGAATATATTAAACAGTAAATTGGAAAAATTGGCTGAATCCTAGGGTCTATCACACATTCCTAGTGAACATTAGAAGTGAACATGGAGTGATGTATCCTATTCATACAAGTAAAGTGAATCAAAACTTACGTTGAAAGACAAATTTTCCTCCATATGTGTACATGTCTGACCTGTTTCAATAGCTTTTGAATGTGTTTGGAGTTCCTTAAATATCTCAGTAGCTGCTCTCCTCATCTTACCCTCTACTTAAACAAATGGTCCCTGTGCTCAGTTATGCAAACACACACAAACACACACACACACACACACACCGCACACACTCGCACACACACAGGGAGGGGAGAGAGAAAAAGAGAGAGAAAGAGAGAGAAAGAGAGAGAAAGAGAGAGAGAGAGAGAGAGAGAGAGAGAGATTTTTATTTCCAGTTGTTTATGTTTCTTCTATTTTCTATTTTGTGGGATTTTGCCCTTGTATAAGTGTAGGTCAGCTTTTGTGAAGAAAAAAATGGGCATCTCCCTCCATTTGTGACTTTTGTCTGCATTTCTAGTACCATGAAGATTTCTTAGAACAGATTGTGTTTATCAACTGCCTGTATGCCTCATGTTTAGTTTGTGCTAAAACATAGTTTCCACATAGCATGATCCTGGAGTGCCAGGTCTAGATTTCTGAAAGCCAGGTGCTTATGTCACTAGTGAGGAAACTCTGGAGCTAGGAATTCTTGTGAACTCCTGTGCTGTCAGTTGGATATCTTGTAGAAGGAAACACTCAGCTGACAGAAAGCCTGCTTCTGGTACCTGTGTGACTGTGAGTTCTCCATAAATGGCCAATTATCAGTAAGTAACTTTCACAGATCCAGGCAACATAAACTTATTTTTGCTTAGACAAATAGCTCCTAAATGCTGAGTTCCCAAGTCCCCTATGTCCTTTAAATAACACATATGTGGTAGTAAGTATTTCTCAGCTATTCTGTTTTGTGCTGCTCTTTTTCTGTTTTAGATAATTTGGTATTTGTTCTTGTTATTTCCTATTTCCCACCCGAGAGACACGCGCTTTATTACTTTAAAAAAAAAATCCATGTTCCGTTAATCACCTGATTTCCATTAATCACTCACCACCTCCCTTTTGCCAGTGCTTCTCCTCCCTCTCGCTTTATCTTGCCTGCTCCTTCCTTAATTTATGACTGATGTGATGAGAGGCCTTTCTTAGAAGATCAGGTGGATTCCTAGCCTCAGAGCATTTCTTAAATGTATTTACAACTTTTATGAGAGTACAGACTCTTTGGAAGGCTTCCTGCTTGGAAGAGGCCTGAACACATGGCACAGATGTTCACAAAAGCCCGTGAGAGCAGATAAGGGAAGGAAAAACCTCAGCATAATTATGTGGTTGAATAGTTTAGTAAATAGTCATCAACACTTATTAGATTGAAAAAGGATTATAGGAAGAAAGACATCCTTTGAAGGTCTGTATTGTTCCTCCTTGCTTTGATGTTTGTCTGTCCCTGGAAAATTCAGGTCTTTATTTTCCTCTACTAGTTCATCCACTAGATCTCAAGTAGATGAGCAAACATTTTCCTGTGATTATTATGCTAGTCTAATATGGAGATCTCAAATTACTAAATTAAGTTGAGATGTAAAAGGCAGAGAAAGATATGACAGACACAGATAGATAGATAGATAGATAGATAGATAGATAGATGGTAGATAGATAGATAGTAGGTAATAGATAAATAGACAGACAGATAGATAAATGGTAGATATGAGATAGATAGTAGGTGATAGATAAATAGATAGATAGATAGATAGATAGAGAGATAGAGAGATAGATAGAGAGATAGATAGAGAGATAGATCATAGATAGACAGACAGATACATGGTATATATAAGATACATAGTGGGTGATAGATAGAGGACAGATAGATTAATAGATATTAAATCCACATCATTTATACCCTTCATCTGATAATTGATCCCATTACCAGCAGTAGAACCTTTATTCTGTATCCCACCAACTACACTATATAGTTCATTTGAACCGTGTTCACATTGCCTGTTTGCTATCAAGCAAACCAACAGAAAGCCACCATGACATTCCTGGAGGCATGCCTCCTCATTTTTAATACAATTACTTTTTGGGTTTTGAGATGTGATTAATTAGATGAGTGGAAGCCGGGGGCAAAGGACACAGGGGACTTTGTAACTGTGAGTGACTGTGGTCAACTGAGTTGTGTTAAGAAGTCATCATTGTGACTGCAAAGGCTCTGAAGGCCAGAACCCTTAACATTTTAAAAGAAGATTTAAAAGACAGGGGAAAAAAACCAAAGCATTTGTCCCCTGGCATCTGAAGACAGTTTAATTCCTTGAAAGGCAGCTGTTAACTGACATCAAGGTCATCTTATTGACAAGTTTTCAGGTTCTGGTCCAGCATTTTGTCTGGCAAAGATTGTTTATTGCTGTTGCAAAGTTCCAACCAGCCAGTCCCCACTTTGCCAGAGAACTTCTTTGACTCAGAAAATGAAGCATAATTCAGGCTACTCATCTTTTTAGTTCATCTTTACACATATCCTCTAACACATGGGCTTCAAGATGACAAGGGGAGCCTTTATATTTTCTGATGCATCTTTTTAAGCTGAGAGAGTCAAGACGTCACAGAGCACAGATGGATTCATGCAGCTGTGAGCTGCAGAGCTGATGGGACACTGTCCCTCCACCTCCCACTTCCCCTGCAGATACACACCTCATCCCCTGCAAGGTATCAAGGAGTAAATAGTGATGCTTTCCAGCAACAAAAAGCATGGGATGGATGTCAAGACCCTTGCTTCCAGTCCCAGCTGTATAATCCTGGAATCTCACTGTTAGAAGAGATGTACAGAACTTGGCGTGGTTGTGGAGGCTGTGCTAAGCATTTATGGGGCATGGACTTGATCCTTTCCTGAAAAAATTGAAGTACAGTATGTTTCTGTCCTTTCCTCCTTTTCTTGGGGTTGGGAGTGGGGAGTGGGTCAAGGGTTTGGAATGTGAGTAGTGCTGTGTCTCAAGGGAGCATCTGTGAAGTTCTATGAGTCTTGGTGTGGCTATGGGTCCATAGAAGTCAAGCGGCAGATAATGATCCTTAGACCAAGAGAAATACATTTCACCTTGTTTTACAAGATATTTCTTATCTCAGTCAGATTGGTATTTCTGCTGTGACAAGAAATATTAAATCACAGGTATATTTGTTCTTAAATGAAAAAATAATTCACGTATTAATCCAGTTGTGAATTACTAATGCAACTTAGGCACCCTTGGGTTTGAACATCCTTCCTGCTTAGAGGTACCTACCCCTCTCTGTGATGCCATGCTATCATCTCCCCCTTTCCCTATCTGCCTTCTTTCTGTGCCATACTAAACTAGATAACATATTTGCTCAGACACAGAAAACAGGGTTATTGCTGGAAATCTAGTATAGCATCAAAGCAACACACTCTCATTTTAGACTTAAAATGTGAACATCTGTACATAGAAGTTGAATTCTTACAGTCACACAACCATATTTCAAAGGTTCAGGAGGGGATCATTATCTGAAAGAACACTGCAATGAGTCTTATGGAAAAGCAAATAATTAGCATTGTAGCTTTTTGAGAATTAATCAACCTACTTGCCAGTGATTGGGAAATCTCTGCTCACCCTAAACCCAGTTTCCAAGGGCACAACAGAGCAACCCAGCTGCTAACTCCAGAATAGAATAACAAGGCAAGAGAAAACTAGAAGATCTCAGCACGGTCTTCTCTGAACATGGAAGGTTTCTGGACAAACTGCCAGCTTCTAAGGAAGTCTCACGTATTGCAAAGAACATCATTTCTGATCTATTGTAAAAACTGACATTTTAAAATTATGTGATCTTAAAAGTATATTTGCTTGGAACCTAATCGTGTAATGATTTCACTTTTTTTATCATATATTTTAAAAAATTAAAACATAAGTGAGGTCTGGTGTTTCACATCTATAATCCCAGAATTCAAGAGAGAGAAGGATCTTGAGGATCTTCAAAACCAAACTAGGAAACATAATGAAACCCTCTCTCAGGAAATAAAAGCAAATATTTGTGTACACATGCATGTGTGTGTGTGTGTATGTATGTATGTATGTGTGTGTGTTTGTGTGTATGTATGTGTGTATATGTGTGTGCATGCATATGCATATATATACATTCCTATTGTGTCTTTTTAAAAGTTTCCTTATTTTGGAGAAGTTCATACATATAAACAATAAAATATGGTTATCCCCATTCCTAGATTCATCTTTCTTTTTTTGTTGGTGGGTGTTGTTTCTTGATAACATACTAAGTCCAGTTTGTTCTGTCCATGTGTAATGGATATAGAGCCATGCACTGAGTGTAGGGCCAGTAGTTCCCACATCCTCAAACAAGAATATATATTTATGTCTGTGTAGAGATACATTTATAGCATTCCTTTTAAAAACTCATTTCATTTACTTATCTCACAAGATTGTGATCAACATAATATGCTTAAGAAGTTTATTGATCATTATATAGAATCCAAATATTAAAACCCTAAATGTATGTTTCTAAAATTGTAAATAGATTGAGTTTTTATTGCTATTGTTATCACAAAATTTATTAAGACCAAAAATATCTTGCAAATGATGTCAAGCAATCACTTTATCTCAAGGCAGGATTCATGGGTGCACCACACAATACTATGAGGAAAGATTTTTTTTAAAGAAATTGTTCCTTCATTGTGTGAAGTATTACTTCAGAAGGCAGATATGTCCTAGTGTAGCTCAAGTCATATGATTTTCCTAGATGCAGGCACTGGAATCTTTCTCACATACATAAATAGATTAGGATTTTTATATCACTCAGTATTTAAATGATTTTCTAGGTATTTTCCTTCCCCAAAAATTACCTGACAATTTCCCATCAAATACTGTCTTGTGATTTATCCTTTAACAACTCAATTAGTTCAACTTTGCAGAAAGGAGAAACCGACTTTAAAAGTGGCTTGTTTCTCATTCAGGGAGGATGTTCACCTCTCCATTTCTTGAGGGGACTGCAAAGCTCACCTCTAAGACTCCTGCTCAAGCTGACACAGTTGGGAAGAAAAAATACTCAAAACTCCAGTAGCTGGTATGTTTAGACAAGATGTTTTTCTTTATAGTATGCCTGAAAGTTATTTCATGCAAACTTTGGAACTGGGAGCTTGGCTCTCTAGGCTACTGGAAAATGTCCCCTATATAATCTGTTTTGAAAAGAAATCCTGTTTGCTGAGTCAATCATTGAGGGCCAGCTTACTGCCTTGCAGGTTGAATTTCTGTATTTAAATAACCGTCTTCCAAGGCATCTCCTGGCCTGGCATGAAAATTCTGAGTTCTGCTAGACTTGTGAGGAGGCTTGCAGTAGTTTTACCCATGGGAGGTCAGGCACCATCTCAGTTGTATGTCTTACTGATTCCCTTGTGCTTGGTTCTCATGGGACTCTTCCTCACGAGCAGTCTATTCTTTGACAGTGGTTTGAAGATGGAAAGGCAAACTCTTTAAACAGAGGCTGTCAGCTCCATGCCTCCTGACTTAGGGGGAAATTGCTTGTCTTAAAAATACCTAGTTCTGTGTACTGCTGGAAAATCGTAGTTAAGCCTGTGAGTGTCTTAGACTGAAGAACTGAGTAGCCAATTGTTGGTGGTTGGTCCATTTGGCTTCAGGTGTCTTGAAGATTTTAATAATTGACACTCATGTTGGAGACTCAATTCACCAAGAGTTTGTAAGCCAGGTTTCTTCCTGGAACAGAGTTTCAGATCAACTTCCAAGGAAGAGTAAGCTAAGAATAAAGGGTAAACTACTTCACTCTGAAAGTGGTGGGCCCTTGATCTGGCTTTTATACCCATGAATGAGTGGTCTTTGTTTTGTCATGTGGGACCCATTTCAGAGTCAGCCATGCAGAATTGTTTAAGTTGTAAAAAATTCAGACAGCTCTCTAACATGAGAAAGCCTCCTGTAGTTTGACTCTATAACGACTGTTAAGTTAGCCAGTACGTGGGACTTCTGGCTGTTCTGTCACCTGTCTCCTCAAGATTTCTATCTTGTGGAGAGAGGTAGCTACAGAATCATCTACAGAAAACAAGTTTTCATGCTAAGTGACGTGAATTAAATTATCATCCCTGACTTAGCATTAATGTATCATCATAGAGATGATGGGTCCTATCATTACTCCTACATGTGCTGAGAATGCAATGGCAGTCTATAGATTCAATTTGTTTCAACTATTACTTCCTATAATACGGAACTGTCAGTTCCTTATCTATTTGTTCTTGCATAGTTTTGCAACAATGGGAATGACTCAAAGTGACCTTGGGTATTTTGTGTGTATGAACTGGTGAATGGAGACTGGAAATGTGGCTTAATTGGTTGAGTGCTGGTCAGCTATGCATGGAGTTGCATATGAACTTAATACCCATGAAGTTCTGGATCTTGATCTTCACAACTGCATAAAAGTACATCTGTAGATACAGAACTAAGGAGGCCAGAAGATCAGAAGTTCAAGCTTAGTGAATTCTAGACCAGCTCAGAGTACATGTTACCTTGTGTCAAAAAAAGAAAAAGGAAGAAAGAAAAATTATCAGAATGGTTGTGAGATATGCTTTTTATAGCATTGACTGTATCTATACTCAGCCATTGCATGTAGCTTAGTTGGAAGAGTTCTTGCAAATTACCCATCGAGTTGCATATGAACTTAATATGCATGAAGTCCTGGTCTTGATCAGGATCTTAGGATGTCAGAACTTGATCTTAATCTTAGGATGACAGAACTGAGGACAGCTCTCATCCTAATGAAATCTATCATATTGCTATTTGCACAGTATATATCGGCCTGGACCAGTAGCTTGAACAGAATATCAGGATTTCTACACCCCATAATTGTTGGAACAAATGCCCTGTGGCTTTGAAGAACACTCAATCCCAGTGGACACTAGCATCTTCGTGTGGGAGCATAGCATCAGTTAGCCTTGCATGGCTGAATGAATAGCTGAGTGCATGTGAGACACTTTGCACAAGCTTACTGTTGTTCACCGTAATAGTAATTAGTAAGTTCCAAATAATAGCCAGAGTGGAAAATAGGACTATAGGTCAGTTATATTAAATATTTTGCTTTGTTAAGATCATTGTAAGCCTAACAAACACAACCATTGGTATATCATCTACTTATTATCAAGTACAGGAATAATTTGTTGTCAAGAATATGGAAACACTATTTGTAATAGCTGAAGTCATGCCAGGAGTTTGCATGCTTCAGATGATATTATTTTTGGGACATTGGGGCTTGATGTTAATTATTGTCTCTTTCAAGTGTCAAGATGACACCTTGGTTGATGAAACTTCTTACTACAAAAGACTTGCTGATATAACTTTTCCACATTAAAGACTTTAGTCTAAAACACCAACTCGTTATAGAATTTTCTCCAAACCAGATAGGAAACAGTGTAGCCTTTTTTCATCTTTTTCTGCAGGGTGTCAGTAACCTTGTCACTGAGAAGAGCTACTGAAATATCACATTTTTTTTTCTATTGTCAAGACCTGTGAATTCTATGCCCTAATTTTGGTCATTTGTTGGTCAGAAGTTCCATTAGACAGGGTACCTATCTTTTCTAATAACACCAAAAAGGAAATTAATTATTAATCTTGGCTAGATAAAATATTTAAGACATATACTCTGTTCTGAAAAAAATAGAAGTAGTGAGGTTGTTGGGAATTACTTCCTTGGGAGTGGTGGGCATGCACAGATATCATTGCTCAGGTACAGTGTCTACTTGTTAGCAACCATACCAATTTGCTAACCAAGGCAGGTTCATGATTCCAGAGCAGTCAGTTAATAGAACATTTTACTGACTTTTACCAAGGCATTGGAAAACCATTTGGCCAATTGCAAAATTTTAAACTTCTTGCTTCTTAAGACTTAATCTTACATGTGACAGTAGAGAACATATTAGCATTTCAGTAGAATAAAAAGCACAAAAATATTGGCTAAGGGAGTAGCTGAGTTCCACAATATTATATTTTTCATGCCTCAAATAGTTTATTGAATGCTGTGTTCAAAACTAACACCCAGAAAAAAAAAAACCCAAACAAATGACAACAACAACAAAAAGCAAGCAGACAAAAATTTCATACAAGAACCTGGGAATCAGTGAGAAAGCGACCCTGGCGCAGATCAAGCAAAGCCACGTCTGCACACATGCTGTCCTTTTGCTCTCATGTTGGAGTTAACTATGGTGTAGGATGACACACACAGGCACCTTAAATGTCATCTCCCAAACAGGCTTCAAGTGTGTATTTTGTCTGATTTCTACATGTTCATTCTTAAAAAGAACCTATAATGCATATTAAATATAATTGAATAAGTTCCTGTGAAAAGAAACAATTGTCGGGCAGTATTTGTTGGGGATTTGGGAGTCATATGGCAGAGTTTAGAAATAGGACCATGTGAAATATTGAGTAGCTGTATCAGATTGTTGAATTAATTTATTGTGGAAGCTAGCTGCCAGTTTTCTAAAGGACAGAATCCAGATTAGTTGGGTTATTTTAATAATTATTATTTAGCATGTGCTAAGTGCCCACAGCATGCTGGCGCCTTCCCATGGTATCAGAAGGCACCATGGACCGAATGAGACTGGTTGTTGGGTTTAATTAATCTCTCAAGTTAATTGCCAATATGGGGCACATTTCTTACGTGAGTAAAACTGGAGTGTGAGAAAAGATAATGTTCCTCTCTCATTAAGCTGTCCATGTTAGATTTACAGGGCAGCAGTGAGGCCCATTCCAGCTTTGTTTTGATAACTTTCATTACTGACAGCACAGAGTTAAGTGGAGATCTGTCCTTTCACTGTTAGACTTGATCCAGTAGCTAGTGCACAAACATAACCACCTCTATCAGCAAGGCTTCAAAGGGTTGTTTGTAGTTTGATGCTCAGCCTGTCATAGCTTCTTTTCCACTAGCCCCAGACTTCTTTTGTTCTTCTAGAACAGTGGAAATGCAGTGCAGGGCCATGCCCGACAACTGCCAAGAAAGGTGGCCCTTGCTAACTGCAGCCTTCCCTGAGTAGATGGTTTCTGAGTTCTGTAATGATGTGACTCCAAGGACCTTAGGAACTTCCTTGTATACAGTCACATAACTGACAAGTGATTTTGCCCCTCCCTCTCCCCAAAGTGTGCTTGTAAAGCACTTTGGACATTCTTTTAGAAATGGCTGAGAGCATATCAGTCACCCACAAGAACTGGAAGTCAATTAGTGTCCACTTCTGGAGTAGCTTGGCTTGGGTTCACTGGAACTGGAGATCGGTGTGAGTAGTGAACAGTAAGGGGAGGCTTTAAGGGAAAAGCAAGTTATGCATGAGAGAAATAGGGAACAGTTAGAAACTACCAAGGCTGTGTGTTCATATGGGCCAGGTCTGACCATATGGGTAATCTCTGAAGCAGGAGTCATCCCTCCATATAACCTTGAGCAGGCAAGCAGGCTCTTATCCTGACCATTTCGCTCCTCAGTCTTTAGCTATAGGTGCTGGTGAGGACCACATATAGTAGCACCTGTTGCAGGATGCTCTGATCCTGGTGGCTATGGTTAACCAAGGGCTGGGCTATGGAGGAGAGGAACAGCAACCCCTGTGGGAAGTGTGGGGCACCCAGCTGACACAAGGGTCCTCTGGGATCTGAGGGTGGGTGAATAACAACAGTTTCTGAAGTTAAAGAACACAAAGTTCCCAGAGCATTCTGAAAGCTCAAGAAGTCCCACGTTCTTTTTGTCACAAAATTCAGCACTAAAGTCAGGATGCACAATTGGCTATTGATGGTCAATTTTGCAGTGTGATTTAGTTTTTTAACAGGAGACTGTCTTGGTTTGGGTTCAGTTGGTTTGATAAACACCATAAGGAAAAGTAGTTTATGCCATCTTACAGGTTTCAGTCCACTGTCTAATGAAGTCAAGGTGAGAACTCAAGAAGGAAGTTGGAGCTGAAACTACAGAGGAGCATTGCTTACTGGCTTACACCCAGGCTCACATTTAGCAACCTTTCTTAAACCTTGCAGACCCACTTTCCCAGGGATAGTACTTCCCATAGTGGGCAGTGCCCTCCTACATCAAATAAGAAAAATTTCCATGGAGGCTAGAGATGTGGCTGAGTGGTTAAAAGCACTGACTGCTCTTCCACAGGACCTGAGTTTGATTCCTGGCACCCATGTTAGGTAGCTTAACTATCTATCATTTCAGTTCCAGGAGATCACTCTCTTCTGGTCTCTTCAGGCACCAAGCATGTAAGTGGTCCACAGACATGCTTGTAGGAAGAACACCCATACACATGAAAATAAATGAAAAATAAATTTAAAAAAGAAAATGTTTCACAGACATATCATGAGCCAATCTGATGGACTCAATATTCCTCATCTGAGGTTCCTTCTTCCCAGGTGTGACAAGTTTGAAACCAAAAGTAACTACCACAGGGGCAAAAAGAAAAAAAAATGAAATAAAAGAAAGATGAAAGTCCCATGGTATAGCTTTGTCTTTATAGAGGACAAAGTTGGTACTCTCAAATAGACCTTAGCAGAATTAAAAGCATGTGACACTTCTTAACCCACCAGAACCTAAATTAATCTATTCTACCTCCATTGATTTTCAGTAATCTACTGTTAATGCCTGCCAAAGTAATTAAATACAACAGATGAAAAAGGTACTATAGCCTCTTGTGAAAGAGGAAGTGAGGTATGCTGGGTATTGGGATATACAGCCTCTCATAATGTCAAATGACAGGCCCTAACTTTGTGATGTAAATACATTACTGAAATGTCAGTGCACAGAGAATTGTTTAGACAGGCTGCCTTGATGGCTGCTAAGCAAGCAACCAAGCAAGATATAAGGAAGTTATGTTGTCTGTGATCATTCAGATTGGTTATCACCATGGATGAACACAGAGAGACTTCAAGTTTCCATGACAAACAGTTGAAAGTAAGACAGAAAGGGTGACATTTAGGATTAAAACATTAGGATAAATTACAAAGTATTCCATATCTACAACTATAAATAATATATTTGTTTTCCTCCCCCTTTTCTACAAAAAAATATTTTCTTTTATTTATTTTTATTTTTTTAGGTACTATATTTTTAATTGGATATTTTATTGGTTTATATTTCAAATGCTATCCCCTTTCCCAGTTTACACTCTGGAAACCCCAATCCCATACCCCATTACCCTGCTTCTATAAGGCTACTCCCCCACCCACCCACTCCTGCCTCACCACGCTAGCATTCCTCTACACTGGGGCATCAACCCTTCACAGAACCAAGGGTTCCCCTCCCATTGATGCAAGATAAGGCCCCTTCAGTTCCTTCAGCCCTTCCCCTAACTCCTCCATTGGGGTCCCTGTGCTCAGTCTGATGGTTGGCTGTGAGCATCTGCATTAGTATTGCTCAGGATCTGGCACAGCCTCTCAGGAGAAAGCTGAATCAGGATCCTGTCAGCAAGCACTTCTTGGGATCAGCAATACTGTCTGGGTTTGGTGTCTACATGTGGGATAGGTACCCAGGACCGGCAATCTCTCAATGGCCTTTCTTTCCATCTCTATTCTACTCTTTGTCCATGAATTTCCTTTAGGCAGGAGCAATTCTGAGTTAAAATTTTGGAGATGGATGGGTGGCCCCACCCCTCAACTGGGGGACCATGCCTAATAAGACCCTTCCACCCTCTGCTTCCCTTGATTATATTGGTCCCCTTCAAGGTACAACAAAATCATTCACTCTTTGGTCTTCCTTCCTCATGAGCTTCTTATTTTATTTTATTTTATTTCCTAAGGTTTTTTTTATTTACATTCAAAATCATTTCCCATTTCCCATCTACTCATTCCCCAAAAGTCCCATAAGCCCCCTTCCCTCCCTCTTTTCCCCATCCAACCCGCTCTCGCTTCTCTGTCCTGGTATTCCCCTACATCCAGTATTTCCAGGACCAAGGGTCTCTCCTTCCATCTTCTTGGAAATCTATTGATATGAGAATTGTGTCTTGGGTATTCCGAGATTCTGGGTTAATATCCCCTTATCAGTGACTGCATACCATGTGTGTTCTTTTGTGATTGGGTTATCTCACTAAGGATGATATTTTCAAGTTCTGACCATTTGCCTAGGAATTTCGTGAGTTCATTGTTTTTAATTTCAGAGTAGTATTCCATTGTGTAAATATACCACATCTTCTGAATCCATTCCTCCATTGAGGGACATCTGGGTTCTTTCCAGCTTCTGGCTATTATAAATA
The DNA here is from genome assembly GCA_036184795.1 of Tokudaia tokunoshimensis. Classification (NCBI taxonomy): domain Eukaryota; kingdom Metazoa; phylum Chordata; class Mammalia; order Rodentia; family Muridae; genus Tokudaia; species Tokudaia tokunoshimensis. The sequence continues at coordinate 105,378,692 of BTHU01000011.1, read as the reverse complement.
AGGCTGCTATGAACATAGTGGAGCATGTGTCCTTATTGCATGCAGGTAAAGCCTCTGGGTATATGCCCAGGAGTGGTATAGCCATCCTCCGGGAGTGTCATGCCCAGTTTTCTGAGGAAGCACCAGACTGCTTTCCACAGTGGTTGTACAAGCTTGCAATCCCACCAGCAGTGGAGGAGTGATCCTCTTTCTCCACATCCTCGCCAACAACTGCTGTCTCCTGTGTTTTTGATCTTAGCCATTCTGACTGGTGTGAGATGGAATCTCAGGGTTTTTTTGATTTGCATTTCCCTAATGACTAAGAATGATGAACATCTCTTTAGGTGCTTCTCAGCCATTAGATATTCTTCAGGTGAGAACTCTTCGTTTAGCTCTGTACCCCATTTTTTAATAGGGTTACTTGCCTCTCTGGAGTTTAACTTCTTGTGTTCTTTGTATATATTGGATATTAGCCCTCTATAGGGTGTAGGGTTGGTAAAGATCATTTCCCAGTTAGTTAGTTGCTGCTTTGTCTTTTTGACAGTGTCTTTTGCCTTGCAAAATTTAATTTTAATTTATGAGGTCACATTTTCAATTCTTGATCTTAGAGCATAAGCTATTAGAGTTCTATTCAGGAAATTCTCCCCTGTGCCCATATGTTCAAGGTTCTTCCCTAGTTTCCTTTCTATTAGTTTCAGTGTGTCTGGTTTTATGTGGAGGTCCTTGATCCACTTGGAATTGAGCTTAGTGCAAGGAGATAAGAATGGGTCAATTTGCATTCTTCTGCATGGTGACCTCCAGTTGAGCCAGCACCATTTGTTGAAAGGGCTATCTTTTTTCCACTGGATGGTTTTAGCTCCTTTGTCAAAGATCAAGTGACCCTAGGAGTGTGGATTCATTTCTGGGTCTTCAATTCTGTTCCATTGATCTACATGCCTGTCACTGTACCAATACCATGCAGTTTTTAACACTATTGCTCTGTAGCACAGCTTGAGGTCCGGGATACTGATTCCCCCAGAGGTTCTTTTACTCTTGAGAATAGTTTTAGCTATCCTGGTTTTTCTGTTATTCCAGATAAATTTTTGAATTGCTCTTTCTAACTCTATGAAGAATTGAGTTGGGATTTTGATGGGGATTGCATTGAATCTGTATATTGCTTTTGGCAAGAAGGTCATTTTTACTATATTAATCCTGCCAATCCATGAGCATGGCAGGATTTTTCCATCTTCTGAGGTCTTCTTCAATTTCTTTCTTCAGAGTCTTGAAGTTCTTGTCATACAGATCTTTCACATGTTTGGTTAGAGTCACAGCAAGATACTTTATATTGTTTGTGGCTATCGTGAAGGGTATCATTTCTCTTACTTCTTTCTCAGCCTGCTTATCCTTTGAGTATAGGAAGGCTACAGACTTGCTTGAGTTGATTTTATATCTGGCCACTTGGCTGAAGTTGTTTATCAGCTGTAGGAGTTCTCTGGTGGAGTTCTTTGGGTCGCTTAAGTATACTATCATATCGTCTGCAAATAGTGATAGTTTGACTTCTTCCTTTCCAATTTGTATCCCTTTGACCTCCTTTTGTTGTCGAATTGCTCTAGCTAGAACTTCAAGTACTATATTGAAAAGATATGGAGAGAGAGGGCAACCTTGACTAGTCCCTGATTTTAGTGGGATTGCTTCAAGTTTCTCTCCATTTAGATTGATGTTGGCTACAGATTTGCTGTAAATTGCTTTTACTATGTTTAGATATGGGCCTCGAATTCCTGATCTTTCCAAGACCTTTAGCATGAAAGGATGCTGAATTTTTTCAAAAAGTTTTCAGCATCTAATGATGTGACCATGTGGTTTTTTATTTGAGATTGTTTATGTAGTGGATTACATTGATGGACTTCCTTATATTGAATCATCCCTGCATCCCTGGGATGAAGCCTACTTGATCGTGGTGAATGATGGTTTTGATGTGTTCTTAGATTCGGTTGGCAAGAATTTTATTGAGTATTTTTACATTGATATTCATAAGAGAGATTGGCCTGAGATTCTCTTTCTTTGTCGGATCTTTGTGTGCTTTTGGTATTAGAGTAATTGTGGCTTTATAGACCGAGTTGGGTAGTGTTCATTCTGTTTCTATTTTGTGGAATAGTTTGAAGAGTATTGGTGTTAGGTCTTCTTTGAAGGTCTGATAGAATTCTGCACTAAAACCATCTGGACCTGTGCTTTTTTTGGTTGGAAGACTTGCAATGACGACTTCTATTTTTTCAGGGGTTATAGGACGGTTTAGATGGTCTATTTGATCCTGATTTAATATTGGTATTTGGTATCTGTCAAGGAAATTGTCCATTTCCTCGAGATTATCTAGTTGTGTTGAATACAGGCTTTTGTAGTAGGATCTGATGATTTTTTTGAATTTCTTCAGTTTCTTTTGTTATCTCTCCCTTTTCCTTTCTGATTTTGTTAATTTGGATACTGTCTCTGTGCCCTCTGGCTAGTCTGGCTAAGGGCTTATCTATCTTGTTGATTTTCTCAAAGAACCAACTCCTAGTTTTGTTGATTCTTTGTATGGTTTTATTTGTTTCTACTTGATTGATTTCAGCCCTGAGTTTGATGATTCCTGCCTTGTACTCCTCTTTGGTGTATTTGTTTCTTTTTGTTCCAAGGCTTTCATGTGTGCCATTAAGCTGCTAGTGTATGCTGTCTCCCTTTTCTTTTTGGCGACACTCAGGGCTATGAATTTTCTTCTTAGCACTGCTTTCATTGTGTCCCATAAATTAGGGTATGTTGTGCCTTCATTTTCATTAAATTTCAAAAAGTCTTTGATTTCTTCCTTTATTTCCTCCTTGACCAAGTTATCATTGAGTAGACCATTGTTCAGCCTCCATGTGTATGTGGGCTTTCTGTTGTTTTTGTTGCCATTGAAGACCACCCTTTTTCCATAGTGATCTGATAGGAGGCATGGGATTAGTTCGATCTTCTTATATCTGTTGAGGTCTGATTTGTGACCAATTATATGGTCGATTTTGGAGAAGGTACCATGAGGTGCTGAGAAGAAGATGTATTCTTTTCTCTAGGATGAAATGTTCTATATATATCTGTTAGTTTCATTTGGTCCAAGGCTTCAATTAGATTCACTGTGTCCCTGTTTAGTTTCTGCTTTCCTGAAAGATCCATTTCAGAGAGCGGGGTGTTGAAGTCACCCACTATTATTGTGTGAGGTGCGATGTGCGCTTTGAGCTTTAGTAAAGTTTCTATTACTAATGAGCGTGCCCTTGCATTTGGAGCATAGATATTCAGAATTGAGAGTTCTTCTTGGTGGATTTTTCCTTTGATCAGTATGTAGTGTCCTTCTGTGTCTTTTTTGATGACTTTAGGTTGAAAGTCAATTTTATCTGATATTAGGATGGCTACTCTGGCTCATTTCCTGGGACCATTTGCTTGTAAATTTGTTTTCCAGCCTTTTACTCTGAGGTAGTGTTTGTCCTTGACACTGAGGTGCGTTTCCTGCACGCAGCAAAATGCTGATTTCTGTTTACATATCCAGTCTGTTAGTCTATGTCTTTTTATTGGGGAATTGAGACCATTGATATTAAGAGAGATTAAGGAATAGTGATTATTGCCACCTGCTATTCTTGGTGTTGTCTTTACGTTTGAGTGGTTATCTACTTTTGGTTTGATGTAAGAAGGTTACTATCTCATTTTTTCCAGGGTGTTGTTTCTCTCCTTTTATTGGCGATTTCTACCTATTATCCTTTGCAGGGCTGGCTTTGTGGAAAGATATTGTGAAAATTCGGTTTTATCATGGAATATCTTGATCTCTCCATCTATGGTGATTGAGAGTTTTGCTGGGTATAGTAGTCTAGGCTGGCATTTGTGCTCTCTTAGTGTCTGCATGAGATCTGCCCAGGATCTTCTGGCTTTCAAAGTATCTGGTGAGAAGTCTGATGTGATTCGGGTAGGTCTTCCTTTGTATGTTACTTGGCCTTTTTCTCTTACTTCTTTTAATATTCTTTCTTTGTTTAGTACATTTGATGTTTTGATTATTATGTGATAGGAGGTATTTCTTTTCTGGTCCAGTCTGTTTGGAGTTCTGTAGGCTTCTTATACATTCATCAGCATCTCTCTCTTTAGGTTAGGGAAGTTTTCCTCCATAATTTTGTTGAAGATGTTTACTGGCCCTTTAAGTTGCAAATCTTCACTCTCATCTGTACCTATAAACCTTAGGTTTGGTCTTCTCATTGTGTCCTGTATTTCCTGGATGTTTTGGGTTACATGGTTTTTGCATTTTGCATTTTCTTTGACTGTTGTGTCGATGCTTTCTATGGTATCTTCAGCACCTGAGATACTTTCTTCCATCTCTTGTATTCTATTGTTGATGTTTGCATCTATGACTCCTGATTTCTTCCCAAGGTTTTCTATCTCTAAAGGTGTCTCCCTTTGTGATTTCTTAGTTGTTTCTACTTCCTTTTTTAGGTCCTGGATGGATTTGCTCAGATCCTTCACTTGTTTGTTTGTATTTTCCTGTATTTCTTTAAGATATTTTTGCATTTCCTGCAATGCATAGTGGAGCATGTGTCCTTATTACATGTTGGAGCATCTTCTGGGTATATGCCCAGGAATGGTATAGCTGGGTCCTTAGATATTATTATGTTCAATTTTCTGAGGAACCTCTAGACTAATTTCCAGAGTGGTTGTACCAGCTTGCAATCCCACCAGAAATGGAGGAATGTACCTCTTTCTCCACATCCTTGCCAGTATCTGATGTCACCTGAGTTTTTGAACTTAGCCATTCTGACTGGTGTGAGGTAGAATCTCAGGGTCATTTTGATTTACATTTCCCTGATGGCTACAGATGTTGATGTTTTCTTTACGTGTTTCTCAGTCATTCAACTTTCCTCAGTTGAGAATTCTCTGTTGATACGGTTATTTGGTTCTCTGGAGTCTAACTTATTGTGTGAGGTGCAATGTGTGCTTTGAGCTTTAGTAAAGTTTCTTTTATGAATGTGAGTGCCCTTGTATTTGGAGCATAGATGTTCAGAATTGAGAGTTCTTCTTGGTAGATTTTTCCTTTGATGAGTATGAAGTGTGCTTCCTTATCTTTTTTGATAACTTTTGGTTGAATGTTAATTTTATTCAATATTAAAATTGCTACTCCAGATTGTTTCTTGGGACCATTTGCTTGGAAAATTGTTTTCCAACCTTTTACTCTGAGGTAGTATCTGTCTTTGTCACTGAGGAGCATTTCCTGTATGCTGCAAAATGATGGATTCTGTTTATATATCGAGTCTGTTAGCCTATATCATTGTTATTGGGGAATTGAGTCCATTGATGTTAAGAAATATTAAGGAATGGTGATTGTCCATTCCTGTTATTTTTGTTGTTAGAGGTAGAATTACGTTTGTGTGGCTATCTTCTTTTGTGTTTTTTGAAAGAACATTACTTTCTTGCTTTTTTTTAGGATGTAGTTTCCCTCCTTGAGTTAGAGTTTTCCATCTATTATCCTTTGTAGGACTGGATTTTTGGAGAGATATTGTGTACATTTGATTTTGTCATGGAATATCTTGGTTTCTCCCATTATGGTAATTGAGAGTTTTGCTGGGTATAGTAGCCTGGGCTGGCATTTGTGTTCTCTGTATGACACCTGCCCATGATCTTCTAGCTTTTATGGTCTCTCTTGAGAAGTTTGGTGTAATTCTGATAGGTCTGCCTTCATGTTATTTGACCATTTTCTCTTACTGCTTTTAACATTCTTTGTTTTGTGCATTTGGTGTTTTGACTATTATGTGATGGAAGGAATTTCTTTCCTGGTCCAATTGATTTGGAGTTCTGTACACTTCTTGTGTGTTTATAGGCATCTCTTTCTTTAAGTTATGGAAGTTTTCTATAATATTGTTGAAGTTATTTACTGGCCCTTTATATTGGGAATCTTCACTCTTTTCTATGCCTGTTATCCTTAGGTTTGGTCTTCTCATTGTATCCTGGATTTCGTGGATGTTCTGGGTGAGGAGCTTTTTGCATTTTGCATTTTCTTTGACTGTTTTGTCAATGTTTTTTGTGGTATCTTCTGCCCCTGAGATTCTTTCTTCAATCTCTTATATTCTGTTGGTGATGCTTGCATCTATGACTCCTGATATCTTTTCAAATTTTTCTATCTCCAGAGTTGTCTCCCTTTGTGATTTCTTTATTGTTTCTATTTCCATTTTTAGACCCTGCATGGTTTTGTTCAATTCCTTCACCTGTTTGGTTGTGTTTTCCTGTAATTCTTTAAGGGATTTTTGTTTCTTCTTTAAGGGCTTCTACCTGTTTACCTGTGTTCTCCTGTATTTCTTTAAGAGAGTTATGTCCTTCTTAAAGTCCTCTATCATCATCATGAGATGTGATTTTAAATCAGAGTCTTTCTTTTCTGGTGTTAACACTAGAAAAAAGGCTTGCTATGGTAGAAGAACTGGGTTCTGATGATGCCATGTGGCCTTGGTTTCTGTTGCTTATGTTCTTGTCCTTGCCTCTTGACATCTGGATATCTCTGGTGTTAGCTGGTCTTGCTCTCTCTGACTGTGATTTGTTCCTTCTACAAGCCTATGCATCAGTACTCCTGGGAGACCAGTTCTCTCTGGGAAGAATTTGGGTATAGAGAGCTGTGGCACAAGGTCAGCTCCAGGGTGCAGATGGAATCCGGAAGTTTTCTGTCCCTGGCTGTTCCTAGGTTCCTGTGTCCTGATAACTCTGGGTGGGTCCCTCTTGGGCCAGGAATTTGAGCAGAAGTGGTGGTCTTACCTGTGCTCTCAGGTGTGTCAGCACTCCTGGGAGACCAGCTCTCTTCCAGCAGGATTTGTGTTTGGAGAACTATTGTACAGCACTAGTTCCAGGCACAGATCAAAACAGCAGTATTTTCATCTGGCAACTCAAATTATTAAATTTTAAATGTAGATTTCTGAATTTGGTCATGTGCATTTGTAAGCTAGACTCGAAGATATTTTATTTTTTCATATTTCCTGCATTTCTTTACTAGAGCTTTATATTTCCTAGATCATTGTAAAATTTCAATCTGAAAAGAATATTTAAAAATGTGAAGTATTTCTTCAAATGATAATTGAAAAAAATGATTTTTTTCCCAATCAGTTGGCTTTCCTTTGGTATCTTCTTTGATTTTATTTTTTTATAAATCAAAGTGTTTAGGAAGAAAATTTTAAGTGCAAACATCCACAGTGGCCTGCCTATAACATGAATCTAAAATACCAAATATCTTCTCAAATATTTGCAACCTTTGACTTGAGTGGCATTTAGATTTCCTGATGCATTGTGTGGTCCAACACCTGTCTTCATGGGTATTGCTCTTCTTACAACAAAATAATTGTGTAAATTGTATTGGATAAATTGTTTGTTAAAATCATAAAAGAAAAATCAGAACCCAAAAAGTAAAAGGCCTGAGACTGCTCCTGAGTGTACTTTGGTGTTCTAAACTAAAACCCTAACTCTAGAGCAGGAGTCCTCTGAAAAGGAGTCATGGTGCCATGAACTGTTCTTGGCCTTTTGCCAGTACAAATGTCGGACTCATTTTCTGCTGCTGGCTACTGTTCCAACTTCTCTAGTTTTAAACTGTGACTTTAGACAAATTTTATTTTTAAAAAATGAAGCAACCTAATAACAATGGTACTTATAGGGTGTTTGCATTTTCAAATCTGTTCTTTCCTCTCAAGTGCTGTCCTACCCCCCCTGCCTTCCTCTTGGCCCTAATCTTCTCCTTTGACCAAGGAGAAAGAATGTGAGTTTTGGGGGTTCACCACGGTTCACCAGGTTGGTGAGAAGAAGAAAGGCCACTCACACTTCATTGTCTTTTATTGTGACTCTATCCATGTCTGAACTGTCAGCCTAGCTATGACCAATGACTCTCTCCTCTTCATGTTTACTGTGACCCATACCTTGTTTTGAGCTTTGTGAACTCATCCTCTTTTCATTCCTCACATAAGCTCCAGGGCCTATGTACATCATTTATTGTTCATGTGGCAGTGATAAAATGATTGACCAAACCAAATCAAAACCAAAACAAACAAACCATAAGGCTTATCTTGGCTCACAGTTTGTGGGTGTACTGTATGGTGGGGAAGGTGTGGTGGCTGGAGCCACGTGGCACCCATGCCAATAAACAGAGAGAGATGCATACAGGCATATAGCTTGCTTTCTCTTTTTTGTACAGGGTAGGAACCTGAGACTCAGTACCACCCACATTTTATGTGGGTCTTACCACCTCAACTAATCTAATCTAGATCTTCTCTCACAAACATACTCAATTGCTTCTCTTTAGTGATGCTACATCCTGTCAAGTTGACAGTATCAACCATTGCATCAAGACCATTATTACTGCATTTCACAATCAGAAACAAACAAAGCTATTGCAACCCATATCCAGCCCTAAAAATCCTGCTCTTTGTGACAGGTGGTGTAAGATCAACAAAATTGATTGGCTGACTCCAGCAATGACACAGATACCACACTTGAGGAACTATTGGTGTGAGTTATAGAAGCTATTATCCATAGATTATGGTGAAATGTGTATCATGATGGTAATCATGACTGTATTACTTACTATAACTATTGTCACTGCAGAAACCATCATTCCCACCCCTTTGTCCTCTTCTTCCTCTCCAGACCAAAGAGCTGTCCTCTGGATTTTATAATGCAAATCCTAACTTGAGCCTTCTGTGCTTAGGAACTTTCCCTCTATTTCTCCTGCATTGGCTGAAAATATTTCTAGGCTGAGGAGAGGGTTCAACCTATAAAGTGCTTGTTGCAAGATGGTGGGGACCTGTATTAAATTCTTAGACTCACTTTTTCTTTTCTTTTCTTTTTTATTGGATATATTCTTTTTTTATATTTCAAATGTTATCCCCTTTGTCAGTTTCCCTCCTCCTGGAGAGCCCCTATCCAATCTTCCCTCCCCCTATTTCTATGAGGGTGTTCCTCCACCCACCTCCCTCCCATCTCCTTGGCCTTAATTCCCCTACACTGGGGAACCTTCATAGGACCAAGGCCCTTTACTCCCATTGATGCCTGACAAGATAATCCTCTGTTACATATGCAGCTGGGACCACATGTACTCTTTGGCTTAGTCCCTGGGAGTTCTGGGGGTGGGGTGGGGTCTGGTTGATTGATATTGTGGTTGTTCTTCCTATGAGGTTGCAAACCCCTTCAGCTCCTTTAATCCTTTCTCTAGGGGACCCCACGCTCAGTCCAATGACCGACTGTGAGTATCTGCGTCTGTATTCGTAAGGCTTTGACAGGGCCTCTCAGGAGACAGCCATATCATGCCCCTTTCACCAAGCATTTCTTGGCATCCCCAATAGTGTTGGGGTTTGGTGACTGTATATGGGATGAGTCCCCAGGTGGGACAGTCTCTGGATGGTCTTTTCTTTAGTCTCTGCTCTGAATACCCAAGATACAATCTGCAGACCACATGAAGCTCAAGAAGAAGGAAGACCAAAGTGTGGGTGCTTTGGTCCTTCTGAGAAGGAGAACAAAATACTCACAGGAGCAAATATGTAGATAAAGTGTAGAACAGACTCACTTTTTAAAAAAATGCAAGTATGTTGGTGTATGCTTGCAATTCAATGCTGGGAAGGTGAATACAGGTAGATCTCTTAAGCTTACTGGCCTAGCTAAGGCTAGGCTGTTTGACTGCTGTCAGGCTCCTGTAAAGAAAAAACCCTGTACCAAAACACAAATTGGGTGGTGCCTGAGGAATAACATCTGAGGTTGTCTTCTCTCCTCCACATGTAGGAACACACTCATGCATGCATACTCACATCTACATAAACATGATTACACATGCATGTTCATATACACACAGTTACCATTATGACAGGAAGGCTGGAGTTGTGCTGTGTGAGTCTCAGCATTACCTCTGGTGTTACAGATTTGTTCCAGGACGCTGCTCTGGTCCTTTCAATGTATTATCCGCTTATCTCTAACATTGGATTTTTCACTTCTTTATGTTTATACTTCTACCCTGTGCCTTCAACACAGCACACCACTGTGCTTTATACACACTTAGCACAGCATTTACTTAATGTTCCATCTGTTCATCCCAGAGATGAGGATGAGGGTCAGCTACAAGCATAGTAGCAGAGTGTATCTTGTTAGCTTCTGTTAAAGTCCCCAACAGTAGACTGTTGCTGTGTTATATCTGTAAATACTGCAGAAATGGACAGGCCTGGTGATACTCCTTTTCTTTAGCATCTGCTATAGGATAAAAATTGGACAGAAGCCTAGAAGTCTTGGGCAATTATAACTTTTCACTAGAATATACTGTTCTTATTTCCATTTGAAATAATAAAGAACATTTTCCCCCCTTCTGACATTTTTGCTTATTAAAATTTTGCCTCAAAATGTTCTCAATTACTGGATATTGATGTTTCTGGCTTTGAAAGCCTGATTGCAGATATCCTTGTAATAGTTTTTTTTACCTTTTAATTAACAATAAGTGCTGGGAAAATCAGCACTAGAGCAGTTATAGCTTTGGCTTTTCAGGGGCATAAGCATCATGTCTCACTAAGAAGAAAATTGTAATTGAATATTAGAATTAACAAAAATTTTTAAGTAAAGGCTTTCAACACTAACATTTCAATACAATTAAATGTCAGAAGCACTAATTAGCAATGCTGGATCAATTCAATGACTGGGTTTTAATGTTTTGTTTGAGAGGAATAGGTGTCAAGTTAAATTTTAAACCAGAATAATTTTCTTAATCTTACAAAGCAATAAAAGTATGGTGTTCCCCTTTAGGTGGATTTTTTTTCTTTGAAGATTGCAGATTGCCCTCAGTGTGTTGAATTTCCAGACAAATGGCATGGATCCCCTGAGATAAGGCTCTCTGTAGACTGACATAGATCTCTCCTGGGAGATTTTATATACAATCAATTATTTATACAAACACCCAAGGTTCTTCTGCAGTGCCTTAGTATTTTTTTAAGCCACTGTAAAATGCCACCAGTGGCTGAACACAGGCCGTGTTTGATCAGGAGAGTGCCATGAGCCCCTTAGCAGCATCTGCTAGGGACAGCAGAGCCCAGGGCAACTCCACATGCTGGGGATTCCAGCCAAATTGCATAGTGACAGGGCATGCTGGATAGAGAGACTGTTGCAGGCAGAAGCATACAGTGTGAGTTGTAGTCACTTATGGTAAATGCAGGTGGCATTTTTATGAAAAAGAAGAAAAACTTACAGATTTTTACTGTCTTCAATCAGGTCTGATTTAAAGAAAGAAAATCCCCCAATACTTTCGATTTTTTTTTGAGTAGTAATGGATAGAGTGGTGGTTACATGAGAGAGTGAAGAGATCTGGTAGAGATGTTGGGCAAAACGGGCCAAGTTTTAGCTAAGTTGACTTCTCTCTCTCTCTCTCTCTCTCTCTCTCTCATATATATATATATATATATATATATATATATATATATATACACACACACACATATGTATGTCATCCATGTTGAGTGTCTTCTTCTATTACTCTTGACTTTACTTTTAAAAACAGTGTCTCTCATTGAAGCTGTATCTCATTAGTTGAGCAAAACCAGCTGAGCAACAAGTTCCTGAACTCCTTTCTCTGCTTCCTCAGTACTAGGAGTATAAGCATACCCCACATGCTCCACTTTTTCCTAGGGTGCTATGTGTGTCATCTTTGGGTCCCCCTACTTGCTCAGCAAGCACTTTACCAGCTAAACCGTCCCCACTGTGCCTTCATTGTTGTGCCTTAAGCACTGTTCATCTTATGGGAGCTTTATGATTCCAAGTTCAAAACTGACCTCCCTCAAAGTCAGAGCTTGAAAATTACTTAATTACTTCAAGACAGAAAAGTGGCATGAACTCTCATACAGGTCTGGGTTGCAATGGAGACCTGATTCTCCTCATAACTCTCATTGAAAGGTACCTCTTTTGTGAGGTAGTCTGCTTCCAGCAACTGATTACCAGGGAGTGGAAAGTCTTCTTTCTTCTCAGCAAGATCAAGACACTTCATACTATGACTTGTTGACTTCCCACTGAATCCATATGTTAAAATGTTAACCCCTTTTGTGATTGGGTTACCTCACTAAGAAAATATGGTATGCTGTCACTGATAAGGGGATATTAACCCAGAATCTCGGAATACCCAAGACGCAATTCACGTATCAATAGATTTCCAAGAAGATGGAAGGAGAGACCCCTGGTCCTGGAAAGACTGGATGTAGGGGAATACCAGGACAGAGAAGCGAGAGGGGGTTGAATGGGGAACAGGGGGAGGGAAGGGGGCTTATGGGACTTTCGGGGAGGGAGGAAAGGGGAAAGGGGAAATCATTTGGAATGTAAAAAAAAATATAGAAAATAATAATAAAAAAGAAAGAAAAGCAATGTTATTGATAACACTGTTTCACTTAATGATATAGCAATGTATATCATGGAGACATTGTAATGCTATAATGGAGCTGAGGAGTTTTTATCCCCTAAGATTTCTAATGTGTTTTCCCCATATTTATATATGTATAAATATACATATACCATGGTATTGCAGTTTAATATACTGATTAGAATAATAATATGCCATTCTAATTTACAGGTTGGAGACAATGAGCTGTGCAGACAGGCTAGCTGTGTTTAAGGTTGTATGCCATTAGGTTTATCTAATGATGTATTTCTGTGCATTAATTGTCACATGACTATCAGAAGCAATTATATTCAAATTCATATTTGTATAATAGGAAAATTATCTTCAAAGACAACAGCTGAAACACTGAACTATTTTGTAACCAATATATAGTATGACTAAAAATGTTAATGCAAATAAGTTAAAAATAATTTGCTTATAATTAAAAAATGAATGTTTCAAACAGAAAAAATTCTAAATAAATAAAGCAAACCTATCTATTAAAAAAAAAGTTAACCCCTTATGGAATGTGTGGTATTTGGCAGTTATGATAGCTAATCTCTGTTATCTACTTGATTTGACTATGAGGCAGCTAAGAAATATGCCCAGAGTGGGCAGTACTATCTGATGGTGGCTGATCTTAGCTCAGATAGATATAGAGTGTTCTGAAGAAAAATGTTTAATATTCTCTTGCCTCTGCCTCTGCTCCTTAGTTGGTGCATACACCTACTCTGTTGTTATTGTTGCTGATGCTGCTACTACTGCTGTTGCCATGTGTTACTGACTTAGAAGCCAAGTATGTCTGGCTTCTTATATGAACCAGTGATTCCAGGAAACTACTAGGCCTTCACCACCGTATTTCATATAAGCCAGTCTAATGAAACACCTTTGCAATACATAGTGTTCTATCAGTTCTATTCCTCAAAAAAAAACCCTGACTTCTACAGGAAGCGATTATGTGATTGTGATAGCAACCTTATGAAAGTAATTCCTACTCTTGTAAAAGAGACACCATGGAGGTAGCTAGTGCTTTATATTAAGACATAGAAATAAGACATGATCTATGAAGCCTTTATCAGTCTGTGGATCTGCTAGGGACTTGATGGGGCCTCTCAGCCTTTAGGGCTATAAGAAATGTTGTAGACCATCAGACAACCCAGGGTCTCAGCTGAGGTGTGCAATCCCTCAGGACACAGCTTGACTATAGATTGATGTAAAAGCATGAGGTTTATTGTTCCACATACATGGGGTTGCTCAGCCTTGCAAGGGAGAGTCAACCCTGAACAAAGAAAGCACACATCTTTTATACCCTCCTTGCAAGTGAGGTGGATTACCATGAGCAATATATTTTAAATTTACAGGTCAAGAGGCATTCTTGGCGGTAAGATTGTTGAGTTTGTGGTTTTCCCCAGAACACAGTAGCAGGAGGGGTAGGGGAATGATTCAGAGAACTGTTACGTTTGTTTTGTCCTGGCTTGGTCAGAACAGCCTGGTCACTTTGTCCACTAAAACTTTGTTTTTGCACTCCTAGAGCTTTGTTTATATGTTCTCAGAAAACTTTGTTCTCTATGCCACCAGCAAAGGCCAGGGTAGGGGTTGCTGCTGCTGCTGCTCCCCAGCCAGGCTGGCTGCCACCCTGCAGAGCGGCTTCTCTGCCTCCCTTAAAGGGGAAGCTACAGATTAAAGCTTTCATCAGCTCATCACAGAGAGGCACTGTTACTGGGGAAGGAACTTTGTTTTCCACAGAAACACACTTCTACTTTGTAATCTTCTCAGTTTCTGGTATTCTGTTAGCATCTCAGAAGAATGGAGGCACTTCCTCTTTGTTCTTCCTTCTTTGAGTAGCCACTAGCAGTTATGATAGCTAACCTCTGTTATCTACTTGATTTGACTATGAGTCAGCTAAAAAATGTGCCCATAGTGGGCCATACTCTGGCCCAGCTCTATGCCCTTCTTTCAGGCTCTTTCCTTCCTGTGACAGGTCATACTTCTGTAAGACCCCAACCCTCAGTCAGAAGTACTTACTTTGAGACGCCCCTAAGTGAGACACCAAGGTGCAAATTGATGCAAAAGCAAGAGGTTTATTTTCCTGGAATATCATGGTCAACCTTCAATTAGTCCCTCAAGGTGAGTGACTAGAAGGTGGCCCCAAAATTGCTATTACAAGCAGTTTTTATACTTTTTAGGGGCACAGGTTACATCATCAAGGTTACAGTTTAAACTTATTGACTAAGCATATTGACCTTTAAATCTATTGGCTAGCAAGCATGGGAAGATCATGACATGCATTTGAACTCTATCTGGGACTTTCCAGAGAGTCAGGTTATTATCAGTCGGTACATTCTTCAGTTTTTCTCAAGAATGTTTCTGCTCCTTCTGATAGAATTGTGGGTGGAGAATGGAACTTGGCCTAGCCTGGACCCCAGATGGGAGGGGGAAGCTGTAAAGAAGGGTGTGGGACTGGAAAATGCCCTTAGAGTCTCTCACTTCCACAGGCTCTCCTTGAAAAACCTGCAAGCTCAGGGTGTCACATCTGTGTTCAAGGAACCCAGCCTGTCTGTGTAGTTTTGGGTGGTTTCTTATTTTCTTTTTCTAAATGGGCAGGTCCACTGCAAAAGACAGTGAGGTTCTTTCCTGTTCCAGACAACAGTATCTCTTGTTTTTAATTGTCATACTAGACAATTTGCCTTCACAAATCTTTGCTTTGAAGATGAACAAGTATGATATTGTACATAGTCCCTGTTCTTGATGTCCATAAACAAGAAGCCATGGCTAGGATACCTTTCTACTCATTGAGACTATCTGTTTTGATGAAGCACTGTCCAGATAGATTTTCTGGTTTATTGTTTCAGAAAATGTATTTATACCTGCAATCCCTTCTGCTATTGATATTACTATTTAGTCCCTGCGTGTTGTAAGTACGGTTCCTGGGACTTGGTTCTCCAGGTGGAACATCATTTGAGTTTCTGTCTTAATTTGGAGCTTCAGGGCAGAGAGATAGTGGTGGCAGTAACATTATCTCTAAGCTTTGTTCTTCCCCCACCCAGCTGAGTTCAATGTACACACACAACATTTCCCATTTTTTAGTTGTACCTCCCACAATGAACTGCTCCCTTTTCTTATTTATCTCCCACAGTGCCTCCACCTCATGCACCTGACGTGACTCCTCTACCTGTTCATTTAAGCATTTCTCCAAGTGAATTATGGCCCAGCACAGAAGACACCTAGGTTAAGCCATTGCATCTTTTACAAAAGTTATTATAGAGGTCTTCTGCATTTGCCTCTACTCAACAAAAGTCTTCCTATAGATACCTAATAAAAGTATAAATGTGTTAGGAGAGCTTACTGCCCCTATAAAGAGTCTATAAACATTTTTACTACCATATATTAGTTGACAAGATAATGAGTCTTATGATAACACTGATTGTTTTGAGTGTGTCTATGTGTGTATGCGTGTGTGTGTATGTATGTGTGTCTTATGCTTATACAGCATGTGCACATATTTGTGCATTTTGGTGTGGAGGGAGGAGGTTAATGTTGGTGTCTTCTTCATTGATCACTTTACACCTTAATTTTGGGGACAGAGTCCCACACTGAATTTGGAGGACACCAATTGGACTAGGTTTGTTGGCAATCCCCAGAGGTGCACCTGTCCAAGCTGTTCAATGCTAGGGTTAGCAGAGCTTGCCTCCATGCCTGGCTTTCTACATGGGCATTGGGAATGCAAAGGCAGGTCTTCATGCTTGCCCTGCAGGCATTCTACCTACTAAGCCATCTCCCAGCCCCTTGTAATATTCCCATACATGACTATGATGTACTTTGATCAGAACTAACTCCTTACTTTCTCTTTCCTTCCCTTAGCTCCTTTTCTTTTTTTTAAAAAAGTCTGCCCTCTACTTAGAGGTCTCTCTTTTTTTATGGGTTCCACATTTGAAAGAAAAAAAATGTATTTGCTTTTTTGAGTTATGCTGGCATCTCTACTGTACATTGTTCTTGATAGCATTAAGTACATACCCGACCATTATATGGTTTATATGGTATTTATAAACTGGGTTATATGGTAGTTGTATTTTCAGCTTTTGTGAAGTGCCTCTTCACTGATTCCTTACTGACTGCACTGGCTGACAGTCCCACTCACCAGCAGAGTTCCTTCCCCACTCTCCTCAGGTTTTGCTTTTTGTCATTGTTATGACAGGTATCCAAGCTTGGGTGACACAGAATCTCAATGTACTAGTTTTTTTTTTTAAATAGTGATTCTTTTTTTTTATTATTTCATTTTTTAATTAGATACTTTTTTATTTACATTTATTACTCAAATGTTATCCCCTTTCCTGGTCCCCTCTGAAAACTGCCTATCCCATCTTCCTTCCCCATGCTCACCAACTCACCCATTCCTGCTTCCCTGACCTGGCATTCCCCTACACTGGGACATTGAGCCTTCACAGGACCAAGGACTTCTCCTCCCATTGATGACTGACAAGGCCATCCTCTGATACATATGTGGCTGGAGCCATGGGTCCCTCCATGTGTACTCTTTGGTTGGTGGTTTAGTCCCTGGGAGATCTGGAGGCACTGGTTAGTTCATATTGTTGTTCCTCCTATGGCGCTGCAAACCCCTTCAACTCCTCGGGTCCTTTCTCTAGCTCCTCCATTGGGGACCCTGTGCTTAGTCCAATGGTTGGCTGACCTAATAAAAGTATAAATGTGTTAGGAGAGCTTACTGCCCCTATGAAGAGTCTATAAACATTTTTACTACCATATATTAGTTGACAAGATAATGAGTCTTATGATGACACTGATTGTTTTGAGTGTGTCTATGTGTGTGTGTGTGTGTGTGTGTGTGTGTGTGTGTGTGTGTGTGTCTTATGCTTATGCCTTAGGATGTTGAACTTTTTTTCTTCGTGTCAACTGACTATTTGGAAATGTGTGTCAATTTAGCTCATTTTCTACCTAGATGATTTTTCTTTTGTTTTTTAATTTTTTGAGTTCTGGATATTAATTCTCGATAAATGTACTCTGGATATTAACCATTGGTGGATTAATGTCTGGTGTATAGGTTGAAAGATTTCCTTCTATGAGGTAGGCTGTCTCTTCACTCTGAAAATTGTTTTGTTTGACGTGATTCTATTTGTCCATTTTCTTCTATTTTGAAAGCCCTGGGAGACCTATTTAGAAAGCCATTGCCCTTGACTGCACTTCAACCCTTTCCAGCCTCAGTTACTTATTCAAAATGCATGATGTAATATTTATCTTATATCCATATGGTTTCTAATAGTAAGGAAGAGACAGTGATGTGACTTGTAATTATTTGAATTTATTTTATATTTGAATGTTATAAGCTTTATTGTAAAAGAAAAGACCTCCAAATCTCCAAAATCAACTTGAATATAAATAGAAACATTACATACCCAAATTAACCAGACCCCAAGTTACATGACTCAGTGAACTTCTTTCTGTTCAGTTAGAATTCAGAACAGAAATTGTGGAATTTCACAGTAAAATTTACACTTTTGGGATCAAATATATTCTGTTTACTTATCCAGCACCAAACCCAAATGTTTCTGACAGAGTTAGAACTAGGAAAACAATTGGCTTATGTCCCCTTCCTGTGTTTGTCACATGCATTCAGTCTCTTTGCATCCCCTGTATTTATTCTTGCTTATTCTCTTTTCTTCATGTTATACTGTTCCCAAATGTTTATGTAGTCACATCTATGTATATTATCATATATATATGAAAAATTTTGCAAATGATAATGAACATTAAGTTTTTTTTCTTTCTGAGATTGCTTAATCTTATACATTCTAAGTCCATGCACTTTCCTGCAGAATGTTTAACTTTGTTTTCTTTAGAGCTGTGTAGTATTCTATTACATATATATTTATATTCTGTGTAATAAATATATTTTACATATCAAAGTATCATATATAATATTTTCTTTTCCCATTCATCTGTTGATGAACAACTAGGTTAGTTTCAATTCTTTGCTATATTGAATAAAACAGCAATAAAGAGAAATGAGCAACTATTTCTACAATAGGATATCAAGTTCTCTGGGTATGAGTCTAGGAGAGAAATAGCTGGGTTATATGGTAGTGCTGTTTTAAATTATTTGAGGAAACTATGAATTGATCTTCACAATGGCTAGAGTAATTTGTACTTTTCTATTGCTATGATAAACACCATGAGCAAAAGCAACTGGGGAAATTTTTAATGTAAATCTAACTTGTAGTTCACCATTCAGAGAAGTCAGGGTAGGAACTCAAGGTAGGAACCTGGAGGCAGGAACTGAAACAAAGACCCTGGGAAAGTGCTGAGTACTGGCTTGTTCCTCAGGGCTTGCATTCTTCTAGCACCCAGGATTGCCTTCCCAGGAGTGGTATGACACTCCCACACAAATCATCAGTCAAGAAAAAGCACCAGTGACTTGCCTACAGGGTAGTGTGGTCAGGGCATTTTCTCCACTGACATTCCCTGTTTTAAAAGGATTCTAGCTTGTGTCAAGTTGATGAAGCTAGCCAACAGTGAAGGTTTCCTTTCTTTCCCCATACTCTCCAACACTTGCTGACAGATTTGTTGATGGCAGCCATTCTCACTGGGGTGAGGTAATGTCTAAAAGAAGATTGTGTTTGCATTTTCCTGAGGGTTAGGGATATTGAACAGTTTTTAAATTTTTTCTATTTATGTTTCTTTTTTGATAAATATCTATTCAGTTTATTTTGCCTGTTTATTGATTGGCGGTTTTATTTCCGTGGCATTTAATTTCTTCAATTCTTTGTGATTTCTGGATGTAAGCCTGTTGTCTGAAATGTAGATGGTAAAGAGTTGTCCTCATTCTGTGGGATCTTTGCTAACTCTGCTGATGGTTTGCTGCATAGAAAATTTGAATATATTTAATTGACATGATAATTGCACGTGGAGTACAGTTGATATTCTGACATACATGTGTAATAAGGACATCAGCTAAGAGGTTTAGTATTCATTTGTGTTGGGAGTATGAAAATCTTTTCTAGCTTGTTTGAGAATATGATAATTTACTGGAAGTCACCCAATTGTGAGCAGAACTCTGGAACTCATTCTTCCCATCCAGCTGTATCTTCATATCTGATAATCTCTGGCTTCTACTTCCCAGCTCTGATGGTCAATAGTGACTTCTGTGAGCTGAATTGCTACAGTTTCTTACATGCAGGAAAAACATGTAGTATTTGCTCTTGTGTGTCTGGCTTATTCAACTGCACTTTGCATGTGTTCTCCAGGCTCACTTGTGCTGTTCCTGATCATAGGATCTCTTACCATTTCTAGCTGGTAATACTCCACCATATGTTTTGTCCACTTACCCTCAGTGGAACTCTCAGTGGATACTGTTTCTTAGCTATTGTGCAGAGTACTATTGTAAACACAGGAGGGAAGATTTATCTTTAGCACATTATCCTCTTCTGTGATTATGTCTAGTTCAAGTCCTAAGTGGATTGGAAAGCAGTTCTTTCAGTGTTCCGAGGACATGCCACCACACTTTCCATAATGTTCCTCATTTATGTTCTCACCAGCAGTGGGAGGAATCGTCCTGTCCCACACATCTGTGTCCGCATGCTACATTTTGTGATATTTATTGTATGACTTCTGATCATCTAGACATTTCTTTTGACAAATGTAATTATAATAGCATGATTCCTTTGCCTAGTTGTTCCTAGTTTTGAGCTTCTTCCACAGATTTACATTTTGGTGCCAGTAAGTCAGTAAGAGAGAATATTTCTCTTCCCCCTCTCTGTCTCTGTCTCTGTCTCTCCCTCCCTCCCTTCCTCCTGCCATTTCCCTTTCCCTCCCTCTCCCTTTCTCCCTTTCCCTCCTCTCCACTTCCCTTCACTCACTCTCTCTCTCTCTCTCTCTCTCTCTCTCTCTCTCTCTCTGTCTTTTCCCTCCTCCTCTTTTAGAAAAGCAAAACATAGAGAAGTATTTAGTAAGGAGACTAGAAAAGACAGGGTCTCTGTTACCTTGTCATGTCTAGTAAGTTGAACAATTCAAATAACACAATATTAAGGCCAACAGGTAATAGTGCAAACCATAACACATGTCTATGGTGGTGGTAAGCACTACTCAGCACCAGCCGTTGTTGCCAGATGGGATTTCTGGCCAGATATGTTCACTTTAGTTCTTTTAAGAGAAGAAAGCTAGATGTTTATGCCAAGATACTGATGGCTAATAAAATCAACCAAAGAAGTATACAGACAATCACACGGAGGTAGAGCCACCGTTTCATGCTCTCTGCTGCTGCTGTGGATGCAAAGCTCTCTGGGTTTAGCTCTGATAAGACTCCACATGAAGGAAACTGTTTACTGCTGAAGGCAGAAACTGTGCTTGTTTTATTCCTGAGAGGTTAGGAATATCTCTTTTCATATGATATACCCAAGTAAATGGGCTTGCTTTAAAAAAACATAAGGACTGTCAACAACAGCATCTGGGACTCAGCACACCCATTTCTTTTATTTTGTAATAAAAGTATTTGGGCAGTTAATATTTTCCGTTATTGTTTCCCAAATTAAAATTTTAGGAGAGGTTGGAGATGAAATTTTTTCTTGAACTACTGAAGAGTTGCAGTAATCCCACTGTCTTAGGGTTTCACTGTTGTGAACATACACCATGACCAAGGCAACCCTTATAAGAACAATTTAATTGGAACTGGCTTACAGGTTCAGAGATTCAGTCCATTATCATCAAGGCAGGAACATGGCAGCATCCAGTCAGGCATGGTACAGGATGATCTGAGAGTTCTCCATCTTCATCTAAAGGCTGATAGCAGAATACTGGCTTCTAGGCAGCTAGGGTGAGGGTCTTAAGCCCACACCCACAGTGACATACCTACTCCAACAAGGTCACATCTCCTAATAGTGCCACTCCCTGGACCAAGCATATACAAACCATCACACCCACTAAACATAGCCTATGCCAAATGTACTAGAACTTAACTTAGGATAATCTCCATATGGGAATGCTGACTGTTAGGCTTAGTGGTGTGCTGAATTGATTAAATTCTTCAAGATGAAACCAATTCTAGTACTCCCATACAAAAAGAACAACGCATTCATCTTAGCAGACTTTAAGAAATCTCTGTGTTTTAAAGGGAAAAAAAAATAACACCACATGACATCTTAGCTAGCTCTGACCATTCTCAGGCAGTACAGACTCAGGCCCATTCTCAGATGCTTAGAAGTTGACCTGCTTTGTGATGGACATCAACATTTCTTATGGCCAAAGATTCAGGCTCTTTATTTTTCTTTAAACAGCAGCATATAGGGAATGTGATTTAGCTCTGTTCTTAATAGCAAGAGCAGAAATCCTGAACTAGAGCAAAGTTACTAATGCAGACGACGGAAATCTGCTGTCCTTTCAGTGGCCAGGCTCTGCTTCCATGGAACCTTTACACTCCACTCTACTACTACATCACTCCATTTTAATTAAAGGCAAATGGTCAGCAAGCACATACCCACAAGCCTGCCTCACACTCCATCCGTCAGACTTGTCCACAGCAAAACCTAGCCCTTTGCCTACAGCCATCCCTTGGCACTTTGACTTTAAGTTCAGTGTCACAGTTAACACAGTGACACAGTGTTGACACCTTTGAGTCAGCAATAAACAGGAGCTCCTCATCTGCAGGGCTCAGAAGCAGATCAGAAGTGGTACTCACGATGATTGCGTTCCGAAGCCCACAATTAGCACAGTTCAGAACTAATTTTTAGGCCTTAAATAAAGCCAAAGGAAATTACACAAAGCACTTCATTTTTTTCTGGGAAGGTTAAATGAAAATTAAAGTGTTCACTGGAAAGTCATCCTCTTTAAAATGCACTTCCTAACAACCACTCACTTGAGGAAGGAATAGCTACTATGGTTTGAGATTCTCTGGTATAAATTCCCCTACTCTTTATCACAGCAGCAGAGAACCCACTCATATTTTTTTTTAAGTGTGATAATTTAAAAGTCATTCTTCAAGGCTGTTCTTGCAGTTTTAGAGATTGTACACATTTATACACTGTTATCACAGTTATTAAGCAAAATTAGGAAACTTTAGTGCTGGAAAGTAAAAGAGGCAGCATTCTACAGAGATCTAAAGTAGGCAGTAGCCAGGATAGCACCTTGTAGTGTGTCATACATCTCCTAGAAAGAGCCCAAGTGCTTTTGTAGCATGCTTCAGAACACTGCACATAACATCTAGGTCAGGGTAGGGAAACAGGGTGGAAGGTGTAGCTGCAGCAAGTGAGTTCTTGCTACATGAGGACCTAAAAGGGAGCCTAGAAAAGGAAACCTCCCTACTCACGCGTGACGGCTGCTAGGTGTTAGGACTGGAAGATCATTTGAGATTCCAGTTAACTTTCATATGGCAGTAGTCGCATGAGTTTCCTGTTGACCTTCAAGGCAGAAGATGTGTTAAATAATTTTTCCTTAGGATCCATCTAGAATAATGAGAGGCAATGTATGAATATATATATGAAATATATACATGTTCATAAACATGCACATGCATGTTGAGTAGGCTCCTACATATTATATATTTCTTTTGGTAGCACATATATAGTTCATATATGCATATTTTTCTATGTGGATCAAGCAAAAGTCTACATGAATCATGTAAGTAAATAAAACATTTTAATAGCCAAATTAATGAATTATGAAAATTCAGTGAAACAGTTGATATTAATGATATATTTTATTTAACTCTATCTTATAATATAGAGGAATTGGATGAAACTCAGACCCATTTCCCCTGTATCCTCACATTATGCTTTTAACACTAGATAGATGAGAAACTTCTACATATCCAGCAGATAGTAAATCAGCCCTGTGGAGGTGCTGTGGTTTGAATATGAAATGTTCCCCATGAGCTCCTCTGTTTGAATCCTTGGTCTTTAGATGGTAATGCTTCCTTTGTGAAGGTTGTAGAGCCTTATGGGAGGAAGTGGGTCACTGGAGAAAACCTTGGGGTTTTATAGACTGTCCCCACTTCTTGTTCAAATTGTGTCTCTTGACTGATGATGCAATGTGACCATCGAGCTTCTTGTTCAGGATGCTATGGCTTCCCCACCAAGATGGAATGTATGTCCTAAAAGTGTGAGCCCAAATAAACTCTCCTCTTCTCAAATTGTTTCTTGTTGATTATTTGTTTCCACAATAAGGGGCCAAAAGAAGACCTTGGCTGTCCTAGAAATCAAATTGATCTGACACTAGCTACCTGGAGGTAACTTCAGATTGAGATCACAGACCCCAAGACTGACCTCACTCCAGTACTAGCTACACATTATTTTAATCATTCTCTTGACCGACAAACTATAAGTCAGGATTCTCTTGACCTGGCCCTTACCTTATTTGCCTATTAGAAAGGATATTATGGAGCATAAAGAGGAAGATATGCATTTGGAATAACACAGGGGAAGAGATATGGAAAAAGTGAAGGTGTGTGTGTCGGGGGAGGGGAATTTCCTTATCCTGTTTGTGAGCCCCACCAAGGAAGCCTCAGGTGTTCAGCTACATGGAAGCTCTCCCAACACTGCCTTTTTTGCATTTTCTGAGGGCTTAGATGGGATTGATCAGGTGACTGGTTCTTAGTGATCAAATGAAGCTTCAGCTTCTGTTCCTTTGTCTGTGGAGGCTGAGCAGTGAAATTGAAAGTCATAAATATTTTTTCCTTAATTGTTTTGGTGAGAAGACCCCATTCTGAAGTTATCTTGGGGCTTCTGAGCACTGGTCAACTTATTAGCAAACAAAAGATAATTCATGATTCTAGATAGAATAAACACATTTGAAAACTGCTGTGTATATATGTGTATACAGGTAAGTAACCTTGTGTGTGTGTGTGTGTGTGTGTGTGTGTGTGTGTGTGTGTAGGCCAGTACAATATACCCATGGGCATTATTCCTCAGGAACATCCAACTTGTTTTTGTTGTTGTTGCTGTTGCATTGTTTTGGTTTTTCTGTTGAGACAAGGTCTTTTACTGGCCTGGAGTTGGTTGGCTGGCTGGCCAGTGAGCCCCTAGGGGATCTGCCTGTACCTGCCTTCTCAGTCTATGTCACTGCACCCAACTTTTAATTTTGACTTTCTAATGTTGATTCTGAGATTCAAATTCACTCATGCTTGTAAAGCAAGCATTTCACTGGCAAAACTATCTTTCTAGCTTTCAAAGAACTATTAATGAGATGCACTTTATACCATTTTCATTGCCAGTCTTCAAAATCTGTGTCTATTTTATGCTCATAAAACATCTAAGGTCATATTTTTGTCATTTCCAGTACTCAGCAGACACATGTGACTCATACATGTGCATGATGTGGGTGGTGTGGGGTGGGATGCAGAGAGAGAGAGAGAGGGAGGGAGGAGGGGGAGAGAGGGGGGAGAGAGAGAGGGAGAGAGAGAGAGAGAGAGAGAGAGAGAGAGAGAGAGAGAGAGAGAGAGAGAGAGGATATACATTTCCTTCTGTGGTTAAGGCATAAATCAGTACTCCCAGGTGATGCTCTCAAGTCCTCTTTCAAGTCATCAATTCTATGAGCCTTGTAATGCATGATGAATTTTGGAATGAATTATTTATGTATAGTTTATGGACACAGCTATCAATATTTGGTAAGACAAAGAGTTAGTATAATATAAACATTTCTTTTCTGCTTTTAGGGTGATAGTTGGTTTAATGGAGAAAGTTAGGACATGATTCCATAGGAGAGAATTTTATCTCCCTGAGAAGTTGTATTCTTCTGCAAGCCTGAGGTGAGATCATAAGTCCGAATCTGTTCAGCTCTAGAAGTTACTTTTGTCTACCATTGGAATGGCTTGTGAGCACACTGCAAGAATTGTTGGGCTATGAGAACTTTACTCAGGAAGCAACTAAAGAATAATGTATGGAAGTGAGCTGCGAAGGGGCAAAAAGCATTTCTGGCAGTGCCAAATGGGCAGCCCAGATCCAGGATGGAAGTTTGTGGAAAGTGCTAGTGATTCAGAATAGCCAGAGACAAAGATGAAAGGAAATCAATTATGTATGCTCTGTTATTACTTTGCAAAAATGGCTCCTGAATTGTTTTATTATTTGATAGTGTTTTTCCAGGAAAATAAGCTTTTCTCTGCTACTATTTTTCACTGCGATAGAAGCTGACAAACACTGCGCTGTTCTAAAGAGCATGTATTTCCAGCTAGTCCATGATTTGAATTGGAGATTGTGATGATATAGTCATAAAGTTTGCCCTGGGTGTTTTGTCAGCTGATTGTAGCCTGAAAGCATTTTTAATGTCATATGATAGGGCTTAATGACTTTTGCTTTGTGGTATGGGTTGTTCTATCAGGAAAATGAATCTATTCAGATGCTCTGCCTTCTAAATTTTCCTCAGTGAAATGCCACAGGATACTGCGTGAACATGCACTTCCTTTCCCCATTGAGTTTCTTTATTGGGTATTTAGGCATGTGGAGACCTTTTCTAATATAGAAAGGGAGCTGTCCTGAGTATCAAGGTAGTTGCGGATCATTTCTAGCATAGAAAGGAATCTATCCCAAGTATCAAGGTACATGGGCACCATTTCTAATATAGAGAAGAAGTTGTCCTGCCTCCGGGTCTTTCACTTAATGCAGAGAGATGCAGTACAACTGGAAGTTAAGGAGTTAAACAGCCATCTGTCATCAGTGGAGAGGCTTCTGAAATCATTCCTGGCTAGTTTGCTATGCTGTGGTTGCCCTTCCATTAAGCAAAGCCTTTCTTTTTGTGTCTCTGTGTTAGTTTCTCATTGTAGCTGACTGTGTGGGTTGAACCTTGGAATCTGGACAGGGAAATCCAGTTTTGGAAATAAACAGGTTCATAAGGGTCCTGAGGTTACATAGTTCATAAAGCCTCCATTTGTTTATGTGTCTAGCTAATTCTGATCCCTGAAATGATATAGTTAATTAACTTAAGGTACAGCAAACATGCAACACCAATTAGTCTCATCTATTCTTGAGTTTAATTTAAATAGCATGCTATCTCTTCAGCCTAGTTTTTCTCAAGAATGTTTTTGTATGATACATCCTTGGTTCTGGGTAAACTAGCCATTTATTATTTGTTTCTATGAAATATTTTCTTGTATGAATGCACAGTGCTTATTGATTCACAGTCATGCTTATTAGCATCTGGATTTTTCTAGTCATATGATGACACTCTTTTAATTCAAACTCTACAATTGTCAAGACATAATATTTATGGAAGGACTTGAAACACAGGGTGCTTCTTCTGGTCTGCATGCTCTTGATGGGAGGACCTGAAATACAGAGTGTTCCTGTTTAGTTTGAGTTCCCTGAGCAGCTCAGTTCTTCAGCCCCATCCTCACTCTCCTCCAAGCAATGATGCTGATGAGAAAAACACCAACAACACTTTGCTTGCTGAGCAGGTATCAGCCTCTAGCATCTCCCTGAGGTTTGCGTAATGCCTTATATAATTCTCACCGAGATTCTTGGAGGAATCATTATCCCTGGTAAACATGGAGAAGCTAGCAGTAGTGTAATCTCAGCAGAGTTCCTCCAAGCACAGAACATGTTAATTTCACTCTAGATGTTCAGCCCAGCATTATGTTCTTGATCTCACTCACTCCCACTGACAAAGACTGACCTGCATGCTCTGTAAAGATGTCACATCTTTGGAATATGTCGTTGGCCATCTTTCCCCATCATGATCAGTACTGTTACCAATTTTTAAAACATGCCCTTGGAACAATTGCTCTGAGACTTCAAACCTTCAGTGTTTTTCCTTGTCACTAATGTAAAAATTAAAAACCAAGTCCTCCCACTCTGGCTGACCTCACTTCCCATCCACAGGCCTCACAGGAGCCCTCCAGGACATGCATTCCCTCTGGTCTTGGCATAGCCTGACTTGCTTCAGGCAGGGCTCAGCTTCTTCTTCGGGTGCTGCTCCTTCTGCTTATCATCCTGCAGAAGTGACTTCTTGTCACTCAACTCTCAGCTCAGATGCTACCCTTCCACAGAGTCCTTCTTTGAGTGCTCATTAGGAGGAACCCACCCGTCTACTGTACTGCCTTACTTCCTTTTGGACACACACTACTCTAAAATCATTGTGCTCATTTATACCCGCCCTACACAATTGTCATGTTTTAGATTCTAGAAAAGTGCCTGACTGTTAGTATTCAACAGACTGGATAAAAGGAACGGGTGTATGCACATTTTCAGAAGTTACCATAGCTTATGTCCTTACATATTTTAGAACAGTGGTTCTCAACCTGTGGGGCACAAGTCCTTTGGGGGGTTGCATATCAGATAATATGCATATCATATATTTATATTATTTTTCATAACAGTAGCAAAGTTATAGCTATAAAGTAGCAACAAAAAAGAATTTTAGAGTTGGGGCCACCCCGACATGAAGAAATGTATTAAAGGGTTACAACATTAGGAAGGCTGAGAAGCACTGTTCTAGAAATAAAGAAACTGTTATTTTAAAACTCTGACTTTGCATGAAGGCAAGAGGAGGTTGCAGTCTGCAAAGAGGAAAGTGCAAGAGGGAAAGAAGCTGGGCGTGGTATTAATTTTATGAAGGGAAGATGCTCACGATTGCAGGAATTGACTCCTGGCAATGAAGCAATTTCCCACATGTCAGAACTAATCATATGATCCTGGAAAGTGGTTCTTTTCCTACTGTTATTATTTTTCACTTTTTGTAAAATACCAGAATAGGGAAACTGTTTCATGTCTAACCCCAGAGCATAGAATGGGACACAAATAATAAAAAGCATGTGTATTTTTATGTTGAAATCTCAAAATAAAAAAATGCCACCATAGAAGGACATCTGGCTGCTCTTTGCTCAGTGCCACGCCTTCTAACACAGCGCGCCTAGCATCAGTGATGAGCCTGTCTTTTTCTCTGCGCATGAAGTTAACATGCATGCCCTTAGTAACAAACTTCTCTCTATCTTGGATATAGACTGCCACTTTGCCATTTGAATGGCTGGAGGCCGGTGTCTGCACTTTCTCACTCAGCAGCCTTTTAGTTGTTCAGAAATTTGCTCACAAGTTTTAAATTTAAATGTCTTTAGCTCATAGATGCAGATTAAAATTCCTGGCCCCCAAGCAACCATTGTCAAAGAGACTCATAGCACACTGCTTCTAGAATATTACATGCCAGGCATCCTAGAGGATGCACAAGAATTATGGGTGTAAAGGGCAAGGTTCTTGCTTTTTGTGCTCTGGGAAGGAAAGAAAAGCCATGTAAGAAATGTAACTGATCAGTTCAGCCTCAGATTTTTGAAGGATTGTACTCCTCAGCTAATTTGGGCAGGATTTCTTAATATTCTGCATCAAATTTCATCCCTTGCCTTTGATTCAAGTCTGTGCATTCATCTCTTCCTCCCACCTCGGGCTTTTATTGATGCTTCCAGCTCCAGGCAGTGCACAACTGCAAACTTCTGTTTACCATCTCTGAGTAATGATGCTAATTCCAGTGCCCAGGGATAACACATCACTTATTAAACACTACTGCAATAACCATTAGGTGGTAATTCACAGGGAAGCAAACATGAATTAAAGGGCACCCCTCCCTACCAAATGGCTAGAATTCAGAAAAAGCAGAGCATTCCATTCCTGTATAATAGTGAAAAGAGGTAAGGGCTTCATTGATGACCTGTACTACGTTCTTCAAAGAGTAGGTGATCTCTCTAAAATTCAGTTGACAATCAGTACATTTGGAATAATCATTTCCATCTCCCAGACCCTCTCCAGTGAGAACAGCATATGCAGTTTGACTTAAAGTAAGAGGTCTTGAAAGTACATTTCTGGCAGTCCTGAACATTTGTATGAGTCCTGCTGTCTATGCAGTTTGAAGAAAAGCCAGGAAAGACATTTTAAAACACAAAGGCTTCACTATGCCATCTATAGATATATCTCTTTAAAAAATGATTTGTTTATTTTTGTTTTATGTGTATGAGTGTTTTGCCTGCATGTATCTATGGGCACCACATGTATTCCAGGTGTCCAAGGAAGCCATAAGAAGGCATCCAATTTCTGGGAACTGGAGAAACAGGTGGGCATGAGCCTCTGTGTGATTCGGGGAACCAGATGTGTGTCCTCTGCCAGAGCTCCAGTCCCCTTAACTTCAGAGTTCCCTTTGCAACATGTGTCCTTTGTTCTTACTCATCTCTCCCACTGTCCTGCTTTGAATGCCCTGACTTCACATTGCAGCTTCCCTTCCAAATGACTCTGCTGTGTGTGTGTGTGTGTGTGTGTGTGTGTGTGTGTGTGTGTGTGTGTGTGTGCGCGCCATGGCACATGTGTGGAGGTCAGAAGACAACTGGTCAGAGTTAATTCTCTATTTTCTACTATGGGAATGGCAGGGGTTAAACTCACGTCTTCAGCCTTGGTGGTAAGCAACTTTACCTGCAGAGGTATCCCACCAGTCCAAGTTTCCTGTTCTACATATTCCATTACTCTCTCTGCTCAGCTCTCACTAATGTTTTCTAACTCCTTGCATAGTCTACTTTCTACTTCTGTGCCCTAAACATACACACACACACACACACACACACACACACACACACACGCCTAGACACCTAGAGCCTGCCCAGGAGAAAAAGAACAGATTATTATTTTCTGAATCTTGCTTATTTTGCTAAACATACTGATTCCTAGTTAGTATCTATTTTCCTAAAACTGCCATGCCACCTAGGAAAATTAGAAAATAATTATAGGTATGGATATTCCCAAAGGAAATAGAAATATATCCTAAATAAATTCATGTCTATAAGTTTTGATGGTGTGAATTTTTTTGTTTATTTTATTTTCTATATTCTTTATTTACATTCCAAATGATTTCCCCTTTCCTGATTCACCCCTCCCCAAAAGTCCCATAAGCCCTCTTCCTTCCCCCTGTTCCCCATTCAACCCCCTCCTGCTTCTCTGTCTTGGTATTCCCCTACACTGCTGCATTGAGTCTTTCCAGGACCAGGGGCCTCTCCTTCCTTATTCTTGGGAGGTAATTGATATGTGAATTGTGTTTTGGATATTACGAGGTTCTAGGCTAGTATCCACTTATCAGTGAATGCATAACATGTATGTTCTTTTGTGATTGAGTTACCTCACTTAGGATGATATTTTCCAGTTCCAACCGTTGCCTAAGAATTTCATGAATTTATTATTATTATTATTATTTTATTTTTTATATTTTTATTTACATTCAAAATCATTTCCCCTTTCCCGTTTCCTCCCTCCCCGAAAGTCCCATAAGCCCCTTTCCCTCCCTCTTTTCCCCATTCAATCCCCTCTCGCTTCTCTGTCTTGGCATTCCCCTACATCCAGTCTTTCCAGGACCAGGGGTCTCTCCTTCCATCTTCTTGGAAATCTATTGATATGCGTATTGTGTCTAGGGTATTCCGAGATTCTGGGTTAATATCCCCTTATCAGTGACTGCATACTATGTGTGTTCTTTTGGGATTGGGTTACCTCACTAAGGATGATATTTTCAAGTTCTGACCATTTGCCTAGGAATTTTAGGAGTTCATTGTTTTGAATTGCAGAGTAGTATTCCATTGTGTAAATATACCACATCTTCTGAATCCATTCCTCCATTGAGGGACATCTGGGTTCTTTCCAGCTTCTAGCTATTATAAATAAGGCTGCTATGAACATAGTGGAGCATGTGTCCTTATTGCATGCAGGTAAAGTCTCTGGGTATATGCCCAGGAGTGGTATAGCCGGATCCTCCAGGAGTGTCATGCCCAGTTTTCTGAGGAAGCGCCAGACTGCTTTCCAGAGTGCTTGTACAAGCGTGCAATCCCACCAGCAGTGGAGGAGTGTTCCTCTTTCTCCACATCCTCATCAACAACTGCTGTCTCCTGTGTTTTTGATCTTAGCCATTCTGACTGGTGTGAGATGGAATCTCAGGGTTGTTTTGATTTGCATTTCCCTAATGACTAAGGATGATGAACATCTCTTTAGGTGCTTCTCAGCCATTAGATATTCTTCAGGTGAGAACTCTTGGTTTAGCTCTGTACCCCATTTTTTAATAGGGTTACTTGCCTCTCTGGAGTTTAACTTCTTGAGTTCTTTGTATATATTGGATATTAGCCCTCTGTCGGATGTAAGGTTGGTAAAGATCATTTCCCAGTTAGTTGGTTGCCTCTTTGTCTTTTTGACAGTGTCTTTTGCCTTGCAAAATCTTTGTAATTTAATGAGGTCCCATTGTCAATTCTGGATCTTAGAGCATAAGCTATTAGAGTTCTATTCAGGAAATTCTCCCCTGTGCCCATATGTTCAAGGTTCTTCCCTAGTTGTGTTGAATACAGGCTTTTGTAGTAGGATCTGATGATTTTTTGAATTTCCTCAGTTTCTCTTGTTATCTCTCCCTTTACGTTTCTGATTTTATTAATTTGGATACTGTCTCTGTGCCCTCTGGCTAGTCCCGCTAAGGGCTTATCTATCTTGTTGATTTTCTCAAAGAACCAACTCCTCGTTTTGTTGATTCTTTGTATGGTTTTATTTGTTTCTACTTGATTGATTTCAGTCCTGAGTTTGATAATTTCTTGCCTTCTACTCCTCTTTGGTGTATTTGCTTCTTTTTGTTCCAGGGCTTTCAGGTGTGCCATTAAGTGTATGTTGTCTCCCGTTTCTTTTTGGTGGCACTCAGGGCTATGAATTTTCCTCTTAGCACTGCTTTCATTGTGTCCCATAAATTAGGGTATGTTGTACCTTCATTTTCATTAAATTTCAAAAAGTCTTTGATTTCTTTCTTTATTTCCACCTTGACCAAGTTATCATTGAGTAGAGCATTGTTCAGCCTCCACATGTATGTGGGTTTTCTGTTGTTTTTGTTGCCATTGAAGACCACCCTTATTCTATAGTGATCTGATAGGAGGCATGGGATTAGTTCTATCTTCTTATATCTGTTGAGGTCTGATTTGTGACCAATTATATGGTCGATTTTGGAGAAGGTACCATGAGGTACTGAGAAGAAGGTGTATTCTTTTGCTCTAGGATGAAATGTTCTATATATATCTGTTAGTTCCATTTGGTCCAAGGCTTCAATTAGATTCACTGTGTCCCTGTTTAGTTTCTGCTTTCCTGAATGATCCATTTCAGAGAGCTGGGTGTTGAAGTCACCCACTATTATTGTGTGAGGTACGATGTGCGCTTTGAGCTTTAGTAAAGTTTCTTTTACGAATGAGGGTGCCCTTGCATTTGGAGCATAGATATTCAGAATTGAGAGTTCTTCCTGGTGGATTTGTCCTTTGATCAGTATGTAGTGTTCTTCTGTGTCTTTTTTGATGACGTTAGCCTGATATTAGGATGGCTACTCCGGCTCGTTTCCTGGGACCATTTGCTTATAAATTGTTTTCCAGCCTTTTACTCTGAGGTAGCATTTGTCTTTGACACTGAGGTGCATTTCCTGCATACAGCAAAATGCTGGGTCCTGTTTATGTATCCAGTCTGTTAGTCTATGTCTTTTTATTAGGGAATTGAGACCATTGATATTAAGAGAGATTAAGGAATAGTGATTATTGCCACCTGCCATTCTTCATGCTATCTTTATGGTTGAGTGGTTATCTACCTTTGGGTTTGATGCAAGAAGGTTACTATCTCATTTTTTCCAGGGTGTTGTTTCTCTCCTTGTATTGGCGGTTTCTACCTATTATCCGTTGTAGGGCTGGCTTTGTGGAAAGATATTGTGAAAATTTGGTTTTATCATGGAATACCTTGGTCTCTCCATCTATGGTGATTGAGAATGTTGCTGGGTATAGGAGTCTAGGCTGGCATTGGTGTTCTCTTAGTGTCTGCATGAGATCTATTTTTGACCCCCCTGGATTACCGGGATTCCCCTGGAACTGATTTCTGGGGCCTGCCCTGCTCCTGAGTGACTTTGGAGCCCTGATGTGCCTTGCCCCAAGTGATGTTATATTGTGGAATCCCTGCACATCCAAAGGCTCAGCGTAGTGGATTCCTGGAGCAGAGGTCACCAAAGGGAGGCTGGTAGGCTCCCGCCCTGTGCAGGGGTGTGTGGTCTCTCCCAGAGGGGGGTGGAGGGGGCGTCCCTCTGCAGGGCAGAAGTCCCACAGCAGGGCTGGTGCGTTGATTACTGCAGACCTGCCCAGCTCTTGGGAGCAGGTTACACACCAGCTGCCCGAGACCCAAGCTATATTATGCCTGTCTGTCTCTGAGCCTGGTGGTCCCAACTACCTGGCCACTGGAGCAAAGATGGCGGAGTGCACTCTGCACTCTCTAGGCAGCACAGGTCACTCTGCAGGGGGGATGGCCCACAGCAGAGCTGGCGTCCAGAGGACCGCAGCGCTGTCCCGCTCTTGGGAGCAGATGGAAGCCCCAACAGGCCGTGTCCCAAGCGATGTTATATTGGGGGTAACCTGGGTACCTGTCTCCTCAGTGCAGTCGATCCAGGAACAGAGGTCGCCAAAGGGAAGCTGGTAGGCTCCTGCCTAGTGAGGGGGTCCCTCTGCAAGGCAGAAGTCCCACAGCAGAGCTGGCGCACTGGTTACTGCAGACCTGCCCAGCTCTTGGATCAGGGTACACACAAGCTGCCTGAGACCGAAGTGATATTATGCCTGTCTGTCTCTGAGCCTGGCGGTCCCAACTACCCGGACACTGGAGCAAAGATGGCGGAGTACACTCTGCACTCTCGGTGGCGCAGGTCCATGTCTATAAGTTTTAAGTTTTAAAGAAAAAGTTTAAATGACTAGGAAACCAAATATGACCAAATTATTACTGTAGTCTACATTCATTTTAGGAATAGATTATACCCTTCATCATTAAAATATTGAAAACAGTACTCTAAGAGGGTCAAGCAAGAAAATAGCTTTCCATCATGTTTGATCCATATTTTCCTTTAACTTTTGGCCAAAGTAATGAAGGAGTGAAAATAATCAGATTTCAAATAAGTATAATAAATGCAGAAGATAATGAATATCAGTCTTAGCACTTCTGTCTAACACTTTCAGGAGAACTGACATCCAAGGACCTTTGTATAAACGCCCACAACTCATCTCTATCCAGACAGATTTCTTAAATTCTTTTAAAGAATTGATTTATTTAAAAGAATTGTCAATATTATTGAGAGTCATAATAAGGGCCTAAGCCAAGCACCTCAGATTCTTGGGGATTCCTTCAATGCAGTCAGATTCATAAAGAGCAGTCGTCTCTCCTGAAAGACATAGCTGAAGAAATAACAAGCATACTCTGCTTTCATTCAAGTCTACTTTCATTTCTAAACATTTCAGGTTGCAATTTCCCGATCTGATTTCATGACTTGCAGTTGGCTAATCTCCTTTAGTTTGGGCCACACTAATTTAAAGAGGAAGGAATAGTATCATGTCCATTTCTGCATCAAACAGTTCTTTGCAAAGTTCTGTGCACTTATTTGATACACATTAACACCTAAATATCAGATCCATGAGAATACCAGATCCAGTTCCACATGTTCTTGTTAAGACTTGGATGACCCTAGATTTCTAGAATGTGTGCCCAGTCATTTGGGTGGGTAGTTTCAGTATAGGAAGAACATGAAGTTCTGAGTGTATGCATATTATTGACCATGTCAATAATATGCACCCATGTATGGCCGTGTCAAGGATCCCAGTGCCTCCGATACATGGAAATGGTAAAATCTCTAGTCAGGCTCAGAGAAATGGCAAAGCCTTCTACTGGTCCTGAATTTCAGCTTCCTCTGGCTCTATGTTTACTCTCTGAGACTGCTCCCTTATAGAGACATTCCACTAAGATGAAATAAAGATGTCGTTTTAACTGCATGCATAAATCTGACCCCTTAATACAATAGATGCAATTTCTGACTACTGTGGTACAATCTCTATCAGACTATGAGACCCACTTGATCCCACCTTCTCTGTATGTGTACCTGTCATTTCTTTCTTCTGTGTTGCCCCAGTCAAGTCAACCCCAAAGTCCTGCAGCTTTCAGCAGGCTGAGAGGAATAACTAATATATATTTAGAGTGAATATCAGATATTACAACAAAAATTAGCAAACTGACTTTTAACCACACCACAGTGATTGTTCTTCCTCCAGTACAGAAATATCCCCCATGGAGGCTTTGCTTTATAAAACAAGTATGTCATATTAACATGTTTTATCTGCAAATCACCATATAACCTAGTGAGTACTGCTCTGCTAACATGTATATGAAATCCAACTGCTGGAAAGGATATCCTTTACATGCTGTGTGTGTGTGTGTGTATGTGTGTGTGTTCACATGCACATATGCATGCATGTGCACACATGGAAGCACACAGTAGTAGGAGAGCACACGGTATGGGGAGATGCATGGAAACTGATATCTAAACTGTAGAACTGGGTTAGATGGAAAGAGACGAGGAACAACTTACTTCCTACAGCATTTCCACCACCAGAAATAGTTTTCATTAGCTTGATAGTACATTTTTACCATTGCATATTTGGTTTATAAAACACTTGTTTTGTTTTTTTTAAATCTTTGTTCCCTGTGACTCTTTTCTAGGCTCTGATTTCTTTTATCCTGAGTATGCTTAAGAAATAAAGTAAGTGACAAAAAACTTGACCAGCTTATCTTTCTGAATTAGCAGGGTTGCATGACTCTGAGTCACATGGTTGCTGTGTGTACAGATCCTTTACATATTAGATTTTATGTAAACCCAGGCATGGAAGGTTTTTTTTTTTCATGTTTCTTCCTTGCTTTAAAAGTGTGAGACTATCTCTAAGTTTCTGTTGTCTGTTATAGAATAGAGGTTAATAATATTTGATCTTTGAATGTGGCAACTTTGAGGATATCCAATGAGTTAATCTATAAGAAAGATTTTTTGCTGCAATTTTTTTATTTTTTATTGCCCTGGACATGTGTCAAATCTTATTGAATATGACGCCTTTTACACCCCTGCCTTGAGAAAGGCTTAGAGACTATAATTTGGCTCAGTCAGACAAAATACTATTAGAGATTTGCAGATATTTGACATGAGTACAAGCTTCAGGATTGCTGAGCATGTGTGTGTCATACTTCTAGAGCAGTCCATTTGGACACTTTCTCATTTTCTTGTCTATCTTGGCTGCAAGATAGATCAGGTTAGGCTCCATTCCTGATCTATGTGCTTGGCTGCTTTGTGCTGTTCCCATGGTTACAGAACCAAGTCATGGACAGTCCTGACACTGTTGTTGCTACTGGTTTAAGGCTCTCTGTCAGCTCACTCTGTCAGCCCTGGCCTTTTTGTCACTGAGCAGTGGCCAGCTCAGCACCTATATATAGTCCAACCTAGTAGTTGTATAAGTGGGCACTGGGTAGTGAGTGTGTGTATTTTTACTTCTTCCTCAGGTCATTCTGTTCAAGAATGCAGTGTCTCACATGGCCTTGCTCAGAAGAGAAATCAAGGAGATCTGACAGTGAACTGGGCTTGCAACGTTCAGCAGCTAGTGCAGGAATGCAGCCAGTAACTACTTTTGCTGATTCCTGCCTCCTTTCTTTCTTTTCTTCTCTTGACTTCCCTGAATAGCACATTTTAGAAGCTAGAAGATTTCTCTGCTTTCTGGGCTAAGCCACTGTCTGAACATGTAAATGTATGTGTGTCCTACATACATGCCCACAAAAGAAGATCAGCTGAATCAAAGCAAATAGAGTTTTCAGATTTGTCAAGTTAAGCATCTCTCTGGAGTAAAAGAAGGCAATGAAGATATATGTATGTATGGCTGTGATGGCTAGTTTGATGTCAATTAGACACAAATTAGAGTCATCTGAGAGAATGGAACACCAATTGAGATAATGCTTCCATAAGATCGGGCTGTAGGCAAGCCTGTAGGGCTTTTCTTAATTAGTGACTGTTGTGGGAGGGCCCAATCCATTGTGGACGAGGCCCATCTTGGGCTGATATTTTTGGATACTGTAAGAAAACAGGTTGGGCAAGTCATGTGGGGCAAGTCAAAAAGCAGCACTCCTTCATGGCCTCTATAGTGTTTGCACCTCTGGTTCCTGCTGCTTCCTACTCTGACTGCCTTTGATAAGGAAGAGACATACACTTTTTCTTCCCCAAGTTGCTTTCAATCAAAGTGTTTAATCAAAGCAATAGAAACTCTAATACAATGTCTCAGTTGGCAAAGTGCTTGCCAGGCAAACATGGGGATCTCAGTACCCACATGAAAAGTTGGGAATAGATATAGGAGAATCCCTGGGGCTCCCTTGCCAAGTTGTACATGTGGTATACACACACACACACACACACATGCACGCGCACGCACACACACACGCACACGCTCACACACACACACACACAGTGAGAGGGAGGAAGTTGTTGTTCTAGTTTCTTTTCTGTTAATAAGCATCATGATCAAACACAACCTAGAAGAGAAAGGGGTTTACTTGACTTACACTTCCAAGTCACAGTCTATCATTGAGTGAAGTCTGGGCAGGAACTCATGCAGAAACTAAGGCAGAAATCACAGAGGGACACTATTTGATAGCTTGACCTCTTTCTTCTATAGCCCAGAGCCTCCTGCCTAAGAATAGTACTGCCTACAGCCAGTCATCAGTGAAAACAAACTTATTGGCATGACTTCCTCATTTAAGTTTAGTTGAGAAAGAAACTTATTAGGACAGTAGATAACCATTCACAGAGCAGCACAGGAGGAAAAGGACATTAGCAGAAATGAGAACATTACAGGTCCAGAGTGTGGAGTATCTGAGATGTTTGAGAAGATAAGAGTTGACATATGGGCACAGGGGAGAATTTCCTGAACAGAACTCCAATAGCTTATGCTCTAAGATCCAGAATTGACAAATGGGACCTCATAAAATTACAAAGCTTCTGTAAGGCAAAAGACACTGTCAAAAGGACAAAGAGGCAACCAACTAACTCGGAAATGATCTTTACCAACCCTACATCCGACAGAGGGCTTATATCCAATATATACAAAGAACTCAAGAAGTTAAACTCCAGAGAGCCAAGTAACCATATTAAAAAATAGGGTACAGAACTAAACAAAGAGTTCTCACCTGGAGAGTATAGAATGCCTGAGAAGCACCTAGAGAGATGTTCATCATCCTTAGTCATTAGGGAAATGCAAATCAAAACAACCCTGAGATTCCAGTCAGAATGGCTAAGATCAAAAACACAGGAGACAGCAGTTGTTGGTGAGGATGTGGAGAAAGAGGAACACTCCTCCACTGCTGGTGGGATTGCAAGCTGGTACAACCACTCTGGAAAGCAGTCTGGCGGTTCCTCAGAAAACTGGGCATGACATTCCTGAAGGATCCGGCTATACCACTCCTGGGCATATACCCAGAGGCTTCCCCTGCATGCAATAAGGACACATGCTCCACTATGTTCATAGCAGCCTTATTTATAATAGCCAGAAGCTGGAAAGAACCCAGATGTCCCTCAATGGAGGAATGGATTCAGAAGATGTGGTATATTTACACAATGGAATACTACTCTGCAATTCAAAACAATGAACTCCTGAAATTCCTAGGCAAATGGTCAGAACATGAAAATATCATCCTTAGTGAGGTAACCCAATCACAAAAGAACACACATGGTATGCAGTCACTGATAAGGGGATATTATCTCAGAATCTCGGAATACCCTAGACACAATATGCATATCAATAGATTTCCAAGAAGATGGAAGGAGAGACCCCTGGTCCTGGAAAGACTGGATATAGGGGAATGCCAAGACAGAGAATCGAGAGGGGGTTGAATGGGGAAAAGAGGGAGGGAAGGGGGCTTATGGGACTTTCAGGGAGGGGGGAAAGGGGAAATGATTTGGAATGTAAATAAAAAACTTAGAAAATAAAAAAAAAGAGTTGACTTGGTTGGGGTGATGACTTTGCAAAGAACTTACTGTGGGTAGCAGTGTTCTTTTCTTTTTATAAGTAGGGCCTTGGTTTCTTCCTTTGACAGATTATTAAGACTCATAGTTTGTGGGCTGACGTGATGGCTCAATGGTAAAAAGCACTTACTGCTCTTGCCGAGGATCTGGGTTCAGTTCCCAGAACTTTGCGATCACTCATATCTGATGAGTACATGGAGGCCTTTCTGACCTCCATGGATACAAGACATGCATGTGGTGCACATACATGCATGGAAATAAAACATCCATACATATAAAATAAAAATAAATAAATCTTTAAAAAGAAAAAAAATGAAATGCAATTTGGCATGTGAAAAAACTGAAGTCCAGAGAAAACTTGTATTTGGTCCAAAGTTGCACAACTCACATGACTCACAAAGAACCTGAAGTTCTGACTTAGAGATCTCCAGGTTAGTAATGGACTAAAGAGTCACCTTTTATATAGTGCTAGTGCATGGTCTCCTGTGGTGGAAATGTTGGGTTGGGTTACAGAAGATTCTGAATGCCAGCACAAATAAACATTATTCTGAATAGAAGAAGGCACAATAAATAGGACTTGAATAACATGAAATATGGCTCATTTAATGATTTTTCAGATCTTCTCATGGTGTGTTCAGAATTAATTGGAAAGGTAAGAGTAGGGGTAAGAAATCAGGATATTCTACTGATAAGTGCAGATGATGGTTAGTGCTTGCTAGACACAGTGGCCATTGCACTGATGAAGGAAAGAGGTAAGGAATATTTTGTGGGTAAAATGGAAAAACATTATCATGGATTAGATGTTGGAAAGAGAAATGGACAAAAGATGTTTCCTCATGTGTAAGCAAACATTTATCAGGCTAAATCATAGGGAGGAGTACTATGGAGCAGGAGAGCCTGTATTCCTGTGTGCAACACCCCCAAGTGGGTTCAATACTAGGAGCATTAACGAATTTGAGGCCACTAGGACTTGCAGTACCTCTGTTTCTTTGCCCAAGATAACAAAGTCTTTCCTTTTGGAATATGCTGGAGACCCTCTGTCATGAAATACCATCCTCATGTGGAGTACCACAGCCAAGAGAAGAACATGGAAGGGCTGTGAGTAAGACAACAGCTAGTGACTATTAGACAACCATGTAGTTTCATTTATCACTCAACAGGCATGTGTAAGTTCCTTATATCTATGTTTACTTTTACTCTTGGCATTTGGTCTAAAGGGTTGAAATTGAGTACTAAAAGTCATCACAGTGTCAGGAAAATACCTGGTTATGAACACATGAGGTTAGAAGTTTTACACCTGTCCTGTCCAACTGTCTTCATCCAGCTCTCTTAAAGAAGTTAGTAAACTTCAGGAGTAAACAGAAAAGAGAATGTGTGTGTGTGTGTTTGCGCGCGCATGTGCGCGCGCACACATTCAGGCATGTAAATTCTAAACTGTAGTGTCCGAGGCTGGAGAATCGGGGCTTTTAGAACAGCTGCAACAAAGGTGAGTGAAGTGTCCATTGGCCTTTACTTATATGGGTCCGAGACCTCCTGCATACACTTCGCTGGACACATTGTCCAGGAGTTCTGAGTAGTCAGTGAGGTGATTTTCATCTTCTGGGATAACTTCCTACAGTAAGTAGGTGGGCAGGCTCCTAGATTGATAAGCTAAATTAGATGGAAAGTGGCTCAAATCAGATTCTGGGTGATTGCACCTGCCTTGTGACTCTCAGTACTTAAATTCTATTCCACTCTTTTGGCAAATGATTATGGCCTGTCTTGTGACATCTCTTATATTGTTGCTTCATCCTTCACCTTTTTGCATTTTTATTTCTCCAATCTTATTGGTTAGTTCTTGGAGTTAGAAATGTTGTTTCATTGTTTTTGTATCTATCTCACTCCCGATGCTGAGAAAAGGGGTCATGAGTATTTTGATTGATAGTTGCTGCTTGGGAAGGGGAATTTTCTAAACAACATTATTAAATTCACCTTATTTTAGAAAAGTGAAAATGAGGGTAAAAGATTCTCTCCTTATGTTTTATATAAAAACATGTACCATCAGAATAAATTTGAGATAATTTGCTCTGGTCATTATCACACAATCATGGATAAGGCTTAGTTTTTTTCTATTAGTGAAACTTTGTTTCTAAGCAAGATATAAATTGAAATCATATGAAATTGCTAAAAGCTACAAATAGGGCAGTGTCATGTGGCTCAATCTAGTAAGATAAATGAGCAAATAGTAATTCATTTGCTGGCTTCCATCTTTGGTTGAATGAGCTCAAAGGAAGCGAGTCCCTCCCTGTCCTAATCTAGGAGAGAAGAAGCTTGGAAGATGCAGATTCTGTAACAGAAGTTGATGTCAGGGCAAGGACTTGAGCCATCAGTGGCTCTTGTCATGAGTTGGTGCCACAGTGGCTGATAGGCCCTCCCTGCTGCAAAGGGACCTCTAGAACATCACTGTCACATTAATAAGAGTCATCATCATGGCCTTGAGGCAATATTCAAGTCAGTGCCAATCAGACCTCATCCAGAGGCTCCTGGAAGAAGGTGACCAGCTGATCCACTGTATTGTGGAAGATCAAACAAGGGCCAAGCAAGTGAATGCATGCAGCACAGCATCCACTACACACAAGTCTCCTTTATTTAGCTACCACTACAGATGCCAACATAACCATCTTCCAAGGTGGTGGAATGATCTTCCAGGGGGTTCTTACAAGGAGTGACAAAATGCAACCTGTCTCTTATGAAATAGGAACAAGATTGCTTCCAAGACAGCTATTTAGAACAGGAGTAAAAAGTCTGTGATTCTTTTTAAACTGTGAAGAAAGCTACTAACTCCATTATATTCTTAGTGTAAAT
The DNA here is from genome assembly GCA_036184795.1 of Tokudaia tokunoshimensis. NCBI lineage: Eukaryota > Metazoa > Chordata > Mammalia > Rodentia > Muridae > Tokudaia > Tokudaia tokunoshimensis. The sequence goes on along the minus strand of BTHU01000011.1, from coordinate 105,336,685 downwards.
ATTGCAGAAATAAAGCAGAGCCTGCAATAAAGCTGTAAATACCATGAGATGTGTGACAATAGTGCTGTTATCATTGTCAACAAAATCAATAAGTGTTGTCTAATATCACAGGACAATATATAATGCACACCCTTTAAAAATTAAAGAAAATAGGAATCACTACAGCATTTGAGAAGGTGTGGTCCACAAGGGTCCACAGTTTGGATGCAGAACTGTTTGGGGGAATTGGAGGAGGAGGTGTGTATTTCCCACTATTCTTCCTTTGTTGATTTTTGTTGTTGTTGTTTTGGGGTTTTTTTTTTTTGGGTTTTTTTTTTTGTTTTTTGGTTTTTTTTCCAAAACAGGATTTATCTTTGTAGCCCTGGCTGTCCTGGAACTCACTCTGTAGACCAGGCTGGCCTCGAACTCAGAAATCTGCCTGCCTTTGCCTCCCAAGTGCTGGGATTAAAGGTATGTCACTGTCCTGGATCCTTTGGTGATTTTTATTTTACTCAAATCTGAAGCTCTGCCTTCTTACTTTTTTTAAATACCACTGGGTTTTATGTGTTTGTTTCTATCAACTTCAAGTGGAAAGATCAGGGAAAGAATTAAATTAACAGTTTTCTTGTTGATTCCTCTTGTTAACTCAGAATTATCTTCTGCATTCCCTTAGAGGAAGTTAGATTCCCAAGTAGATGTGTGCAGAGGGGAACCTGTATATCACATGCTGTGCAAGCAACAGCAAGCCTAGTGTCAGATTAGAAAGGAGAGATTAGAAGAAGCAACTTCAGAACAAGGACTTGTTATTGGAAATACTAGCAGCCAGGTGTAGGAGGACAACTGCAGGGCCAGCTTCCCAGTACGTAGAGCATAAAACATTCAAACAAAACAAAATGGAACAAACCTGAGTTCTTTCTGCATTCTGACACTACTAAATGTTTGATTGAAGAGTAGTTTTTTAGAGTTTGGAAATATTGGGCACAGAAGAGATGCTTGGCTTAACGTGTATATAGCTCTGTACAATCCAAAATTATAGATCTAAGTATAAGCCAGAATCACAGTGTTAGGAAAAACAAGGCATCCAAACATGTAACTTTCCATCTTCTTTTTTATTTCCTGTAGGTAGAACAGTCCTCTTTTAGGGTATTTATTCAGTATGGCCAGGGATTATTAGCTACTGTGCTGCTCAGAGTGACATGTTTCTTTCTTGTAATGTTTTTTTTTAATTAGACTAACCACATTACAAAGGGAGACAAGAAATGTGAAGGGGGTTCAAGAGATTCCCCTACGACTTCCAGTTTCACGTTAAGTCACACCACTGAGATTCTAGCCTGAATCTGTTGGACTCCAGAGCCACTGATTTTTCCATAATGTCCTATGTTGTGTCTACTTAGAGACCTTCTAGAAGAAGATGGTATAGTGGCACAAGCCTTTAATGCCATCACTTGAGAGAGAGAGAGAGGCAGACAGATCTCTGAGTTCAAGGCCAGCCTACTCTACATAGCACATTCTAGACCGTCCAGGGCTACATAATGATACCCTGTCAAAAAATTCAAATAGAGAGTGGAGAGTTGAGAGGTCATACTGCTCTTATAGTAGACCTGAATTTGATTTCCAGCACCCCTGTCAAGTGGCTCATAGCTGCCTGTGACTCCTGGCCCAGGAGATCTAATATCTCTGGCTTCTGAGGAAACCTATCTATAAACAGGCAGACACACATGCACTTGTAAAATTAAATAAATGCATATATTTTCAAAGGAGAGATGATAGCAGGTAAAGAAAAGGAACCAGGGGTAGGTACTGCCCCAAACTCAAAGAGTGTCAGCTGGGTCTCGGAAAGGATGCCGGCTTGGATTTTCCTAAGAGCAGAAATCTGCTACCTGAACTGGCATTGGAAGCTGATTCATGGTTGTGTAGAACCTGAGTCCCCATTCTACAACCACAACCATCACTACAGCTTAACCCCTATATGATTTGTCAGCACACTAAAGTTCCACAAGGATTGACCTTACCAACTCAAAGCTGCTCTCTTCTCCTTCCTTGTCTCTGGTCTTTTAAGGACAGCTTTCTGGGAAGGCTCAAAGTGGATCCACGTCTGGAACAGAATGTCATCTCTATATAGTAGGCAGCCGGCTTTGTACTCTCTGCTTGTGATGCCTGCTCTCATCTTTCCAGTCACTTTTGGTTGCTTATGTGAGTGCATCAGGGAAGGTTGAAAGAGTCTGGAGGGAAGGAACAGGAATTCTGATGGGCACCATGAGGCAGGAAGGCATGAAGGCTAGCTTTCTTCCAAAAGAGAGTCTGGCACGTGTCTCACAATGTCTCCCTTCCCAGAGGATGCTGGAAACCCCAACCTGTCTCCTTTGAAATAATTGTTGCACTTGCAATTATTGTGAAAGATGGGCACATGTGCTCACACAGTGCAGAGAGCAGCTCTGTGGGTTTTATTTCTGTTTTGCACTTGCCTATGCACAGAAGCTTCTCAAGGAAGACCAAACAAAAGTGTACTATTTTTCTGTCTTTAAGTCTCGGAATAGTCACCTTTGGCAGAATCCCACCATCCAGAGTGGCCTGTTTTAACTTAAATGCTCAGCCAGTGCTTCAGCAGTCACTGCTGGTCAGTATACAAGCTCACCCCTGCCTCTGAGTCTTGAGAACTTCTGCTTTGAGCAGACAGTGGGAATGGGTTTAAACAACTTTGTCTTTCATTTTTGTTCCCATGTGTGATTATGAGTCATCTGTGAAGCAGAAAGCAAAAAAAATCCATAAGTGGGGCCTACCCTGTGGTCTCAACAGTAATTTAGCAAAGCTTACAAGGGAATCAACAGGAAATGCATACACACACCATCATTGGGCTGTCAAGCTGATGGGGAGCATGGCCAATCTCTTCCCTGCTGGGCGACTTTCAAACATGCTGCCACGTAAAATTTCAGGCAGGAGTTAATAAAGGAAACCCTTTTAATAGGCATTCAGGCCAATTTTAAAGATAGAAATAAAAGTCTTTTGGAGCACTAGACCCTTTATTTAATTGTGGATAGAACAGGGGGATGGTCCTTCTCTGCACGGGTCTCCAGGGTTAGGGAAATAATTGGAGTGGAGAGAAACAGCTCTATTTCTGCTTTAAGAAATGTGTGAGCCTAGACGATATTACACACAGGTGTGGGACAACTTTATGTGACACACTTCTTGTTTATCAAATTACTGTCTTCCTCTAGGGGTCATGTAGAAAGCATTTTCTTTATAGGAATAGCAATCAAGTCAGAGCTGATGTTCCAAAGTGAAGCAGAACAGCTAAAGGAGCATCCTTCCGGCTGCCGTGGGATAGTCCTGCAGCATTCTGCTCCCTCCCTTTATAGAGACCTGTGCTTAAAAATGACAAATAAAAGGTACTGTTTTGACTTTCTGGTGGTCAGCATGCACTGGGTCACTTCAGAATGCATTCTGAATGAGGCATCTCATGGCACATGCTGCATGGAGATATTTAGGGAAGTTAATGAGCAGGCTAATGTTTCCATGGTGTAGATAGGATTGGTTTCATTTTATTTAAGAAAAGCTTTAACTGGAAATTAGAATTAGTAATGATTCGACAATGCATAATTCTCTCAGCTAGCCTAGCATGCACAATATGTCCAGTTAGGTAAGACTGTGTGCTGAACACAAACTTGCACGGTACTGGCCTGTGGTGGGGGTGCGGGGAAAGGTGCTATGAAAGCAGTCTTGGAGGCTTCCAAGAAGCATGTATTCTCAGTGATCTGATACAAGGCAGAAAGGTGTGAGTCCATTTGCTAGACATCGGACATCACTTACTGCTGTGGGCCTTTCCTAGTGTTCACCTGTACACAGTCACCTTGTGTGTAAGTACTTAGGTAGGTAGAAAGATTTACAATGCGTTATATAGAAAGCATTGAAATTGATTGCCTTGGTGAATTTGATGTTGTCAAAACAAGCTATTGGAAGTGATTGGAATACTCAAATTCCACTGTAAGTAATCAGCAAACTTGTCATTTTTCTTTTAACTTCTCAGTTACCTGGGTTTTGAAAGTGGTTGTGTTTCCCTTTTTGAAATCACTGCATTTAACTGTGAATTCATTTTTCCCAGACAATGTGCTTAGCTGGGAGTGATGGAGCAAGGCCACATATCAGAGTTCAGCATGTATTGGCAGAAAACATTTTTAGGTAAGGGAATAGTTCATTTTTGGTTTTTTTGTTTTGTTTTGTTTTGTTTTGTTTTGTTTTGTTTTTTAAATCGGTAACTCTGACAGATATACCCTCCTCCTAGTTTTTTTTAGTTATCATGGTTCTCCTTAATACCAGTGTTTGACATTAGATGCCTCTCCAGAGAGAAGTGAACTCATTTGGAAATTAGGTGCATAAAGGTTATTAAACTAATATTTAAAATTCTGGTCCTGCGCATTCTACTTCACTCCTAATTAAATGCCATGGGGAGAAATGTATGGTCCTCAGTCTGTGCACTTGAGGCAGAGTCCAGCGGAGGACCAAAGATGCTGAGGAACCCTTGCTTTGCAGCCTTTCTCCTTACAGTTCCATCAGCAAGTATTCTATTAGCCAACAGCGAGACTGCTTTCTCTCTTCCTCCTTTCCATCTTTTCCTCCCTTCTTTATTTTTCATATGTGCACCTCTGTGTGTGTATGTGTGTTTCCATGTCAGCACACATGTGGAGGTCAGAGGGCAACCTTAAGTAATGGGCCTCATTTCCTGCTTGTGTCTGAGATAGGCTATTTATGGAGAGATACTATACCTAGTTTAGAATTCTCTGCCAAGCACTAGTCCGTGAAGACATATGCTTAGAAAATTGTGTATTTCTATGTGTATATACTGTGTGTGCCAGCACATATGCCACAAAACACATGTAGATGTCAGAGAACAACTTTGTGCTGTCAATTATTTCCTTCCCCCTTCATGTAGGCTCCGGGGATTGAACCCAGGTCACCAGGCTTTCTCAACGACTCCCTTACCTCAGAGCCATTTGTCTGGCCCTAGATAGACTTTTTAAAATCACACAATGCCAAAAGCTTTCTTCTTCCCATGGGCCTTTCATAACTCACTTAATTATCCAAATAACTAAGCATCTGCGAGGAACAAGTTAGTAATAATCTAACTTTGAAACTTTAAAAATGAAGCCTTGTGAGTGATACCAATGAGTTTCAGGAGTTAGTCTTGAGCATCATGTAAATGAAGGGGGGAACTAAAACATTATTATGAGTCTGTAATACATTTTACTATGAACTGAAAGTTACTAATGTCACATGTTGTGTCCCCGAGCAGCTGCCGTTTTATCCATAATCCTGAATGAGGGTAGATCAGTCTTAAGTACACTGTTGCTGCAGCCTTTTTGATAAATAGTAAGGACATTTGGTTTGATGGATAGTAATGACTTTCAGTTATTATAATAGTTTTACCAATAAAGCATGTGTTTACTCATGCCACAGGAACGTTGTTCTCACTCGTCCAAGGGCCTTCTTTGTCCAGTGATTACATTGAAATTTCCATTTACTCATTGATCAGATAGAAAAGTTTATTTCCAGTAGTCACAGCAAACTCCAACCATGAGACTTATAAGATTATCTGGGATTACTTGCTCATGGATGAATAGTTGGATCAGGTTTTTTTTTTCCATACCTGGGTCACATTCCCTATCTTTTGTCTTCCTAGGGTAGCAGGAGGGGATAGGTCCCCCCAAAGGAAATCTAGTGAGATATGATGATGATGATGATGATGATGATGATGATGATGATGATGATGATAAAGGTTGGAGCAATGACTACAGAAGTACCTTGGTGTGCACAGTGCTTTCTGCCCAAGCATGAGGACTGGAGTTCTCAGCATTCATGTAATCCCAGCTGGATGTACAGCAAGCTGATTGACTAGACTCGTTGAGTCAGTGAACTCTGGCTATGGTGAGACCCTGCCTCAATATATGAGTGAAAAGCAAGGTAGGAAAGCATCTGACATCAACCTCTGTCCTCCACATGCGCATATGCACAAATCCATAGGCACTCTTAGTGTGTGCATGGATGCACAACCACATGTAAATATATACTCAAAGGGGGGAAGGTCTTATTGTGTTTCTCTCTCTCTCTCTCTCTCTCTCTCTCTCTCTCTCTCTCCCTCTGTCTCTCTCTTTCTCTTGATCTGTGTGTGTGTGTGTGTGTGTGTGTGTCTTTCTGTCTATCTGTCTTTCTGTTTGTGTATGTCTATGATCTATGTGAGTAAGCATGTGTGTCATGTGAGCATTTAGAAGTCAGAAGACAACTTCACATGAGTTTAGGGTAGAACTCATGTCTCCAGGCCTTCACCCATTGAACCATCCATTTCTCTGGCTCTTGTTTACTTTTTTGAGACAAGTTATCATTTTTTAAATCCAGACTGACCTATCTTTCAAACCTAGCCTTCCAGGTTCAGAGATTACTGGTTGACCTACCATGTCCAACTTACAGCAGTAAAGTTTTGTGCAGGTTCTAGGCAAACCAAATCATAAGATGCTTACAGAAGTTTTATTTTTCTGCTTAAAATTCCGATTCTTTAAGGAAGTGAATTATGTCTGTCTCACTATGAGAGTTATCCATCTAGCAAATATGTATTAAGCTAGGCACAAGCATTGTCCTTAATACTGCTGAACATATGAATTGTGCTCATGGTTCTAAACAGTGTCTGTAATATTTTATTAAATGATTTTCATCACTCTGGGCAATAAACAGGTGATTTGACTTAGCAGAGTGCAGGTGCTATTTTTAATCCTTAGTGCTCTCTGGAGAGCTTCCAAATAATAATAGCATCTTTAAAAGCCTCAGATTCCCCAAGGAGCAATAAAATTGTGCTGAGTATTGTCCATGATAAATAACGCATCTCCTTTCTCTTCCCTTCCATATTTTTTACCAGGGAAAGCTTGAGATTTCCTGACATTATTTGAGGTTGATTGCTAAATGAAGGTCAATACTTATTTGCTTTGCATAGCTGCATGTTTCTTTGTAATTATGCTGAAATGATCTGAATAGGTCTGAATCTTAAGAATATTAAAAATCAAGGGCAATAAAAGCATGAGTTCATCAGGCAAGGGGCGTAACTTGAAATGTTATTTTCTGAAATGGAAATGTCTTAATAGCATACTGGACAGTGGAGTTCTTCCTTACTGAAAGAACCAGCACTTGCAAAAGCATGTAACAGAGAAAGGCACCAAGGAGAGCACTCAACGTAGTCCATGGGTTTGGGGTGGGAGGTCAACAGATGTAAAGCTCGATCAGCTGCTGTGGCAGTGAGATCAAAGCAGAGGTGTTGGAAGAGCCTCAGCATTTCAGAGTACATGGTTTCTGAGGTTGTGGGAACCTGAGAAACACTGAGGAGTTTAACTGAGCCTGGGGAAGAGTTGTTTCCAAGGATTAGGGCAGGCTAGTAGTATACTACCCTCAGCTGGATCATGACAACCTTCCTGAAATTTTGCTGCTTAGAGGACAAAAATCATATCACCTTTGGAAGAAGAAAACATCATTTCAGACATGTGCAGTTTCCATAAACAGTGACCATATCATTAACTGAAAAATAGTATATATTCAAGAAATAGCGACTGACTAAAAACCATAACTAAAAGAGAGCCAAACACATTAGACACCAAAGTGATTTGGGTGTTGGAGATATAAGACACAAATTTCACAGAGATAATTAAAATGTTTAATAGAATTTCATCAGAGATTTAGTCTATAAACACAACCAAATGAATGTCTTAAACTAAAAATTATAATGAATGGGGTAAAAATTTTAGTAGATTGAGTTAAGAACATGTTAAACATATTAAAACAGAGCAATGTGGAGGGAAAACATACTCATATTTAGAACAGAAATGAAAATGGAGGACAGCAACATAAAATGACTCCATAATGGACATATGAGGGAGCCTCAAAGTCCAGGTTGGTAGTTGGAGGCCCAGGCATAGGTTTGAATATGTGGGGTGGGGCAGCATTTAAAGAGATGTTGGCTGAGTTTAACAAAATTCATGTGGGACATCAAGGCATAGGTTTATGGAGCTTAAAGAAAATTCAATATAAATAGGTATAATGTATCTATTTATCTATCTACCTATTTATCTATCATCTATCTATCTATCTATCTATCTATCTATCTATCTATCTATCTATCTTCTATCTATCATCTATTTATCTATTGATAGAAAATGCTAAGACTACTAAAAATAAAGACAAATAAAAAATGTTAAAATAATCCAAAGAGAAAAATAAGGACACAATTTCAAAGAAGCATTAATTGAATTTATATATTTTAAACAGAAAAAATGGAAGATAGAAAATAGTTGTCACCCAAAGTATCAAGAATTTACCAATCTAAAATTTTATACTTACTGAACATACCCTTCAGAAAAGATACATTTATGAATGGTAAGGTTACATAATGAATGCCTAGCATTTCTACACTGAAAGTTTTGAAGGAAGTCTTAGTAAAAGGAACATGGTCTCCAATGGAATCATGGGAAAAAAAGAAAAGCACTCAAGAGACAAGGTATGTCAGTGTGAATAAATTAATAGGATAAAACAAAGTGATGTCTAGCAAAGTTTAAATTTCTCACCAAATAAAGATGGGACAATTTAAGCATCCCATAAGTTAAGGATAGTAAAGTAGAAGATTAAAATTATCAAATATTTTAAATCCTTTAGTTCAAATGTTAAATATGATACTAAGCAGTTAGTGACAGTGGGAGAAAGTTAGTGAGCTAATTTGTTATTTTGAATTACAGTATATAAAGAATTATGCTTTTATTCTGTAATTCTTTTGGTTAAATAAATAGAACTCATATTTAAAACAGAATATTGTCTTGATAATAGTAATTTAGGTGTTATATACACAAACAATTCCCCTCAAGAATTATATTATTACTTGTAGATTGCTGTTGATAGGTAGAAATTATCTATATATACTAGGTAGATAAATAGATTGGTAGATAGATAGATAGATAGATAGATAGATAGATAGATAGATAGGACTTATTAGATTCAGGAATTAAGCACTAATAACTTTGAATGTTAAGAAAATGTATCCAGATATGATGTGCTTCCCATATACCATCCAGAAGGTAAAAAAATCAATAAATCAAATAAAATAATCAATGGGAAAATTTGCTTCTAACAAGACATGTTCTCCAATTAACCAGTAGTAACAAATTAAAGCAAAGAAAGGGTTGAGGAGAAATAATAGGTTAAATGAACCTTAAAATATATATCAACCAACTATAGTTTTCAGAGCTAATAAGAAACTTGGTTTCAAAATGCTTGTAAAGCAACAATAGCAGTTAAGATATTTAGAAATCTGAATAATCACTGAGATTTAAACAGTATTCTGAAGTAGTTTGCATGTGTTTGGTGATATTATGGTTGTATGCTTTAGAAAGCCTACTATTTGTCCTTTAGAGGTAAATATTGAGATAGTTATAAGAATTCTAATGTATGTTATTTGTATTAAAATAGTATGGGTAAAGGAAAAGTTGACAGGGATAAGTTAGAACAGAATTGAACATGGATTACTTATAGCTAGGATGGGAAATGGCTATGGTCATTCCATTTCATTATTACATCTGAATTTGTACTTATAGGAAATCATCTGTAACAAAAAGCTTAAAAATAACACAGGTTGAGCATAGTGGCACACTCCTTTAATCCTAGCACTTGGAAGGCACAAACAGGAGGATCTCTTTGAGTTTGAGGTTAAGTTACTCTATATAACAAACTCCTGGCCAGCCAGGCATATGCAGCAATACTCTGTATCAATAAAATAAAAAAAACTAGTAAGGTAAAGTAAAATAAAGGTAGAATTACAATCAAAGGCAGCAGTAATAGAGTGCGGTAGAATAGGACACAAAATGTTAACGTGATGTCAATTTCTTATTCAGAGAGGGTAAATATATTAATTATTGTAGATTCTAATAACTCAAGAGAATGCCTTTTATTTTTGAGGTATCCACTTAAAGAATATGTAATTAGCAATCTGATATGGAAAATGAACCCATAAAATGAATATGATTAGTAAAAGACAAAAGAGTTATTAAGGAACAAAGAACCCATGGAAAAAAAAACAATCAAGCTGTTGACTAGAAAACCAATGTAACAGTAATTACATTAATGAGAGAGGATTTAATATTTCAATTTAAACCCAAAGATTGCCATGCTAGATTATAAAAGCAAGACTAATCATATTATGCAAATATTAAATCATATAAAGATTAAAAAGTATTTAAAAATATCTTGCAAGCACCAACAAAAGGCCAATATGGCTGCCTGTAAGCAGAGAAGTTGAGCGGTTTCAAAATATTTGATTACCCTGAAAGGAGACATATAAATCTTTAGTCTTAGAATTTTAATATTCTGCTTTCAGTAACTTGAAACATAAGTGAAAGCATCAGTATACTTGTAGAAGATTCAAATACTAGGTTTAGCACTTGATCTAACTGTGTGTGATTTGTGTAATACCAGTCACATCTATCAAGCTCGATTCCCCAGAACAGGGGAATGCAAGTCAGTAAATTGGAGGGCAGGGTGAGCTGGTGGGGGGGGGGGAGGATTGGGATAAGGGGTTTTTGGAGGGATAACTCAGAAAGGGGATACCACTTGAAATGTAAATAAAGCAAATATCTAATAAAAAAAGTATTCATTCAGGACTAAATCTCATTGTTCAATGAGAAGAAAGTTGACTCTCCTTAACCAATAAATGATTCTACAAAAAAACTACAGCAAATCTCACATTCAATATGGAGATATGAAGCGCTCTTTGGCTGAGGTCAGGAGTGATGTATTTATCATTTATTGTCATAGAAGTTCTAGTCAATGCAATGTAATCTTCAATGGCCAAAAATCTGTATTCTGTACAGGCTATAAGGCAATTTTTATACACACCAATTTGTTGAATCTCATAATTAGGCTATCTGAAATGTGATGTGCTGCTGTCTTTAAATGATCACATTTGAAAGTTGGAAAGGTGTGAGGAAAAGCTTACACCTGCTTTCATTTTACCCTGCCATTCTGGAATCAGCTTGAGTCAAACTGGATATGGATCTTTACCACTTTCCTTTGAAAACTGCTTGTTTACAGGTAAGGCATTCATTATACCTCTTAATGAACATTTCTTATGTAAACACAGATTTTATTGATCTTATTTTTGATAGCTCCTTTTTTTTCTATTTTTCTTATAAAACAATATGTTTCTAAGGTCCAAACAATAACTAGCCATCAAACTAGCAATATAATCTTAAACCTTCATTCCAAAGCCATTTATCAGATATAACTGCTGGAAGTTTGGTCTGATTCTTATCTTTTACACATTATATGCACTTTCTATAATTGTTACAAAAATAATGTGTTATTCATTCTTCTAAACTTCAAGTATCTTGAAACCAAGGATGACTCTATTTCCTTCAAAATCTAACAAATCATTGAAGTGGAAACTTCAGGGCTCTTTGGAAAGTCAGTTGGATAGTGTTTTGCTGGGACAAACACATGAAGTAACGCTTTGTTAAGGTGGACACAGGTGTGAAAGGCTAAGGCAGACTCATGAAGGAACTTATTTCACTGAAGCAGATAGAGGAGAAAGGATGTTCTGCTAAAACAAGAACGTGAAAGGATACACAATGAAGTATTCTTTGCTAGCAACACATATGTATTGTTCTGCCTTACATTACATAGTTGAGCTGCATTTGTCAGGACTCCATAGAGAGAAATGCACCAAAAAACTTTTGGTGGTGTGCTGTTTTTTCTTGCAGCTTCCTTGGATTCCAGCTGATTGGATACACATGCTAAGGCAAGGCACATGGAGGACATGTGATGTTTAGAAAGTATAAATAGAACTTCATAGAGTGATGGAGACAGAGCTTGGCTTGCTGGTAGAGCTAGCTGTGCAATGTTTGTGAGTCTTGTGCCTTTGCTGGTTTTCCGTGATCTTTACTTCCCTGAACGAGGTACTGCCAAAAACTCCTAGTGCTTCTCCTGGTCCCTTCTGATGACATGAGCTAAGTTGAGGCCTAGCTGTCTCTGCTAGGTCATGTCACTGATGTCACTATCCTGACTCTACCAACCTGGACTATTGGTATATCTATGAAGTGTTTGCGAGTGGATCAAGTTGCTTCTGCCTGCTAACCCATGAACTGGACTGCTGATTTCCAGACAACATAGATGGAACTTGCTCCAAAGGATCTTTTTAAACAGATCCACTCCCCCAACCCCTGCTCCCTGTATCCATTTTTCCCCTACTACCTCTGGTGGGTGGTGGACTATATGGGAGGTTAAAGTATTTTAGGAACCATCATTAAAAATATGATTTAAAAAATAAGATTTGAAAAAATTAAAGTTACAATCATCAGTCAGTCCAAACTCTTATGTATGTTTAATACCTGTTATGTTGAACATAACAGGTTTTGAAAAAATATTTGTATTAATCAAGGTGAATCTTCCATATTACAGAAAAGGAAAAAAATTCTTTCTGCTGTGGCAGAACCTTGCCAGGTTTGCCACAGTGAAGATTCCATCTCCTGATACTTCCTCGAGAACCAGTCACTCAGGGCAGCTGAGAACCGACCACTCAGGGCACTTGAGAACCAGCCATTCAGGGCACTTGAGAACCAGCCACTCAGGGCATTTGAAGTCCCCTTTGGATCTTTCATCCCCTTCCCACACCTTTCACCCCACACAACACCCCGCTCTCCACAATGGACAAATCATGGAAAAAGAAACTAAGCAGAGACACAGTGAAACTAACTAAAGTTATGGACCAAATGGATCTAACAGATATTTATAGAACATTCCATCCTCAAGCAAAAGAATATACCTTCTTCTCGGCACCTCATGGTATCTTCTCCAAAACTGACCATAAAATTGGTCACAAAGCAGGCCTCAACAGGTACAGGAATATTGAAATAATTTCATGCATCTTATCAGATCACCATGGCCTAAGGCTGGTCTTGAGTTCAAACAAAAACAATAGAAAACACACATACACATGGATGTTGAACAATGCTCTACTCAATGATAACTTGGTCAAGGAAGAAATAAAGAAAGAAATAAAAGACTTTTTAGAATTTAATGAAAATGAAGATACATCATACCAAAACTTATGGCACACAATGAAAGCAGTGCTAAGAGGAAAACTCATATCTCTAAGTGCCTCCAAAAACAAATTGGAGAGACCTTACACTATCAGCTTGACAACATACCTGAAAGCTCTAGAACAAAAAGAAGCAAATACACCCAAGAGGAGTAGATGGCAGGAAATAATCAAACTCAGGGCAGAAATCAACCAAATAGAAACAAAAAGAACCATACAAAGAATCATCAAAACCAGGAGCTGGTTCTTTGAGAAAATCAACAAGATAGACAAACCCTTAGCTAGACTAACCAGAGGGCTCAGAGGCACTACCAAAATTAATAAAATCAGAAATGAAAAGGGAGACATAGCAACAGAAACTGGAAATTCAAAAAATCTTCAGTTACTTCTACAAGAGCTTATACTCAACAAAATTGGAAAATCTGGACGAAATGGACAATTTTCTAGATACATACCAGGTGCCAACATTAAAACCGGATCAGATAAACCATCTAAATAGTCCCGTAAGTCCTGAGGAAATAGAAAACAAAAAAAAAGTCCAGGACCAGATGAGTTTAGTGGGGAATTCTATCATATCTTCAAAGAAGAGCTAATACCGATATTCTTCAAACTATTCCATGAAATAGAAACTCAAGGAACACTACACAATTCATTCTATGAAGCCACAATAACACTTATACCTAAGCCAAATAAAGACCAAACAAGAAATGAGAACTTCAGACCAATTTCCCTGATGAACATTGATGCAAAATTCTCAACAAAATTCTGGCCAACCGAATCCAAGAATGCATCAAAACAATAATTCACCATGATCAAGTAGGCTTCATCCCAGGGATGCAGGGATGGTTCAATATATGTAAATCCATCAATGTAATACACTATAAACAAACTCAAAGAAAAAAACCACATAGTCATTTCATTAGATGCTGAAAAAGCTTTTAACAAAGTTCAGCATCCCTTCATGATAAAAGTCTTAGAGAGATCAGGAATTCAAGGTCCATACCTAAACATAGTGAAAGCAATGTCCTGTAAACTGGTAGCTAACATCAAACTAAATGGAGAGAAACTTGAAGCAATCCCACTAAAATCAGGAACCAGACAAGGCTGTTCACTCTCTCCCTATCTATTCAATATAGTACTTGAAGTCCTAGCCAGAGCAATTAGACAACAAAAGGACGTCAAAGGTATACAAGTCAGAAACGAAGAAGTCAAAATATCACTATTTGCAGGTGATATGATGGTATAATTAAGCGACCACAAAAATTCCATCAAAGAACTCCTAAAGCTGATAAACAACTTCAGCAAAGTGGCTGAATATAAAATTAACTCAAACAAACCAGTAACCTTCCTCTACTCAAAGGATAAACAAGTTGATAAGGGAATTAGGGAAATGATGCTCTTCACAATTGTCACATAGACACATTCACAATAGTTACATACCTTGGTGTGGCTGTAACCAAGCAAGTGAAAGATCTGTATGACAAGAACTTCAAGCCTCGGAAAATAAGAAATCAAAGAAGATCTCAAAAGATGGAAAGATCTCCCATGCTTATGGATTGGCAGGATTAATATAGTAAAAATGGCCATCTTACATAAAGCAATCTACAGATTCAGTGCAATCCCCATCAAAATTCCAAATCAATTCTTCATAGAGCTAGAAAGAGCAATCTGCAAATTCATTTGGAATAACAAAAAACCCAGGATAAGGAAAACTATTCTCCACAACAAAAGATCTCCTGGGGGAATCACCGTCCCTGACCTCAAGCTCTGCTACAGAGCAATAGTGATTAAAAACTGTATGGTATTGGTACGGATACAGGCAGGAAGATCAATGGAATAGAATTGAAGACCCAGAAATGAACCCACACACCTATGATCAGTTGATATTTGACAAAGTAGCTAAAAAGTTTCAGTGAAAAAAAGACAGCATTTTTAATAAATAGTGCTGGATCAACTGGAGGTCAGCATGCAGAAAAATGCAAATCAACCCATTCTTATCTCCTTGTACAAAGCTTGAGTCCAAGTGGATCAAGGACCTCCACATAAAACCAGATACACTGAAGCTCATAGAGGAGAAAATGGGGAAGAACCCTGAACACATGGGCACGAGGGAAAATTTCCTGAATAGAACTCCAATTGTTATGCTGTAAGGCTTATGTTCTTGTTCTTAGACAAATGGGACCTCATAAAACTGCAAAGCTCCTATAAGACAAAGGACACTGTCAATAGGACAAAACAGCAACCAACAGATCGAGAAAAGATCTTTACCAATCCTAGGTCCAATAGAGGGCTAATTTCCTATGTATACAAGGAACTCAAGAAGTTAGACTCCAGAGTGTCAAATAACCCTATTAAAAAATGGGGTAGAGAGCTATACAGGGAATTTTCAACTGAGGAAACCCGAATGGCTCTGAAGCACCTAAAGAAGTGTTCATCATCCTTAGTTATCAGGGAAATGCAAATCAAAACAACCCTGAGATTACACCTCACAACAGGCAGTATGGCTAAGATGAAAAAACTCAGGGGGCAGCAGATGCTGGAGAGGATGTGGAAAAAGAGGAACTCTTCTCCATTGCTCGTGGGACTGCAAGCTGGTAAAACCACTCTGGAAATCAGTTTGGCGGTTCCTCAGAAAATTAGACATAGTACTACCTGTGGACCCAGCTATACCACTCCTGGGTATATACCCAGAAGATACTCCAACGTGTAATAAGGACACATGCTCCACTATGTTCATAGCAGCCTTATTTATAATAGCCAGAAGCTAGAATGAACCCAGATGTCCCTCAACAGTGGAATGGATACAGAAAATGTGGTATATTTACACAATGGAGTACTACTCAGCTGTTAAAAACAATGAATTCACGAAATTCCTAGGCAAATGGATGGAACTAGAAAGTGTCATCCTGAGTGAGCTAACCCAATCACAAAAAAACACACATGGTATGCACTCACTGATAAATGGATATTAGCCCAAAAGCTCAAAATAAACATGTTACAATTCACAGACCACAGGAAGCTCAAGAAGGAAGACCAAAGTGGAGGTTCTTTGGTTCCTTGGAGAAAGGGAACACAATATTCACAGGAACAACTATGGAGACAAAGTGTAGAGCAGAGACTGAAGGAAAGGCCACCCAGATACTGTCCTACCTGGGGATTCATCCTATAAACCATCACCAAACTCCAAAACTACTATATATGTCAAGAACTGCGAACCGAAAGGAGCCTGTTATGGTTGTCTTTTGGAGGGGCCCTGCCAGAGCCTTACAGATACAGAGGCAAATAGTAGCAGCCAACCATTGAACTGAGCACAGGGCTCACAATGGAGGACTTGGAAGGAGGACTAGAGGAGCTGGGGGCGGGGGTGTTGTAGCCCCATGGGAAGAACAATGATGTTGGCCAACCAGACACCCCAGGGCTCCCAGGGACTAAGCCATCAACCAAGGGGTACACATGGTTCCAGCCAAAAGAGTGGCAGAGGAATGCCTTTTCAGGCATCAGTAGGAGGAAAGGTCCTTGGTCCTGTGAAGGCTCAATAGAGGCTCCAGTGTGGGGAAATTGAGTGGGGCTTGTGGAAGTTGGTTTGGTGGAGGAGCATATTCTTGGAGGCAGGGTGTGGGAGGATGGGATGGGGGTTTTTGGTGAGAGGGGAAACCGGGAAGGGGTATAACATTTGAAATGTAAATGAAGAATATATTCAATTAAAAAAAAAAGAAAAGGAAAAAAATCATTGGCTGACTGGGTAGTAAAATGTAGAAACTTATTCAAGTAATTTGCCTTATGTTTTATGCATAAAACATCTGATAAGATCTGTCATAGTTACTTTCCTATTTCCTTAACAAACACCCTGGCCAAAGCAACTTATTTTATTTTATACTTAGAAAGGCACTTAATCAGGGCATTCAGTTTTAGAGAATGTGTTCATGAGTTACAGGGTTCAGAGGATGGCAACAGGCAGGCAGGCAGGCATGGAACTAGAGAAATTGCTAAGAGTGTCCTTCTGATCCATGAGGGAGGGAAGGGGGGGAGGGGGGAGGGAGGTGGGAAGGAGGGAGAAGGGAGATTTAGCTGCAAATATATGGGCCTATGGGGCCCATTCTCATTCAGACCACCACAGTACTCTTACCCAGTTTGTTGCCAGTTTCTAAATCTCTTCCTGACTTGTGTTTCAGTGTGTCTGTTCACATCACATATGTAATGAAAGTCTAATTCAGTGCCCTTAGAGTGTAATAAACCCTGCCACTGTTTTATTGTTACAGTTTCTGCAACAGCCTTTAGACTGATCACTTTGCTTGACTTTTGATCCTCTCCAAAATATTGTCTGTGATAGGAACTTCTTCAGAATCTGAACTCAGTGCTTTCCTCGTGGAGAAACTATTTCTGCCTTTAGACACCATATCAGAACCTTGTCTCCCTGGATTCTTTTTGGAACTTGCTTTCATGACTTCTGCATTCCAGCTATGCTGATCTTTCTTTCCCTGAAACTAAGTTCTTCCCATGGAAGCAAAAACCTTTGCATGTTTTATAACCACGGCCCTGTAATTAATCCCCCTCTTAAGATTTTAACCCAAATGATTTCTCCTCTCTAAAATGGGTTAAGCCCCCATCTATACTCCTAAAGGCACCTATCACTGCTGTGTTAGTATTTCAAGGCTGTCTGTCTCCAGACTGTCAGCTGGTGAGTCCAGAAACAAAGTGTGTTAATGTCTATCTGCTCAGCCTGGCACATACTAACTCCTTTGAAATCATAAAATACTCCCCTCAACACACACACACACACACACACACACACACACACACATTTCCGAATGGATAGGAGTGAGATTATTGTAGCTAAAGAGTTTATGATCTATGACTAATTATAGGAAATAACTTCAGAGGGAAGTCAGAGACAGAGTCTGATGAAACATAAATGGCTGATTTATCAGAGGAGATCAGACATGTTAAAAAGTTCATATGTGAGAACTTAGTCACTTAGTGATAAATGTGAATTTCAGCATAGGTTTGGCTGATAGCACACATATTCCTACAAGCAATTCCTATATAAGGCCGTTGTGGGAACAGGCAAGCATGGTAGATCATGAATCTTCTAAAAATCATTTGGACCATGAGTTATATTAAATGCAGACAATGTTGGACCCAGAAAACCTGTTTGACTTTAGTGCCATCTGTCCATGTTGTCCTCCTTGGCGAAGAATGTTGTATATTTCTTCATGCGTCTGTTTGCCCTCTGTTTACATTGTCTATCCTCACAACACAAATTGTAATTCTGTCACTAAATCTCCAAAGAAGATATTGAGCAACTATCCTTTTGACTGAAACAGAAGTCAGAGAAGACAATTCTCAACCATGCGAAGATATAACCTTGTTTTTAAAGACTTGAATATACAGAAGAATAAACCCCATCTGACCTTTATGTCTCCCCTATACTTATTGCCACCAAAACTGTGCTCTGTCCCACCACATATTTTAGGCTATCAAACTGCACATGATAAAAGACCATCAGACCTAGAATAGCCTTAAAATTGGAACATTGTAACTATTTATTTTATTTTTTTATTATTTTCTATATTTTTTTATTTACATTCCAAATGATTTCCTCTTTCCTGTTTCATCCCTCCCTGAAAGTCCCATAAGTCCTCCCTCTGTTCCCCATTCAACCCCCTTTTCACTTCTCTGTCCTGGTATTCCCCTACATCCAGTCTTTCCAGGACCAGGGGTCTCTCCTTCCATCTTCTTGGAAATCTATTGATATGTGAATTGTGTCTTGGGTATTCTGAGATTCTGGGTTAATATCCCCTTATCAGTGACTGCATACCTTGTGTGTTCTTTTGTGATTGGGTTACTTCACTAAGGATATTTTCCAGTTCTGACCATTTGCCTAAGAATTTCGTGAATTCATTGTTTTTAATTGCATAGTAGTATTCCATTGTGTAAGTACACTACATCTTCTGAATTCATTCCTCCATTGAGGGACTAATTTTCATGAGAAAAAGGAGACATTTGGTCAAACTCAGTCCAATTACCAATGATAAAATATACCAGTGTCACCTTCAATAATTACTAGCGAGCAAGGTTTAACTATAAGTAATGGTTCATCTATTTCATTTTTTAGCTTATTTCATTAAAAATTAATTCCTGCTAAACAGTTCTCAGTTTGGGAGAAAATTTGCCAAGAATCATGTCTT
Source organism: Tokudaia tokunoshimensis (assembly GCA_036184795.1). Taxonomy (NCBI): domain Eukaryota; kingdom Metazoa; phylum Chordata; class Mammalia; order Rodentia; family Muridae; genus Tokudaia; species Tokudaia tokunoshimensis. The sequence continues at coordinate 105,317,407 of BTHU01000011.1, read as the reverse complement.
TAGAACAGAACAGAAGTCGTGTAGGATGCACATAGGGTACATGTCTCCAAGGTTCTCATACATTTAAATATATGGATTTTATGTCCCAGTAAAGAATTTTACACTGAGTCATTCTTCTATTCCAGGTATAGTTATATCTATATTGATATAGGTATACTGGGAAACTTATGTAAATTGAAAGCAAGCAGAAGATTTTAAAAGAGTTTCAGGCTAAATAGGACCAGAAGCCATCTATAACTGTATGTTTTTGAGATTATAATAATTCAGTGTAATATATGTAGTTTTTTCAAAAGAATGAGGAGGAATATAGCTTAAATTTAATAGTTTTAAAAATAATTTCACTGTAAAATAAAAGAAAATAAACTTTTCATTGTGAAACTATATTTATTCAACAAATAGGTATTACGGGCAGGAAAGTAGAATAGAGATTAATTCTGCTTTCAAGTAGTTAATTTATGTGGCTGAGACTCATACACTCTCACATATGCATGCAAACGGACAGACAGACAGACATCAGACACACACACACACACGCACACGCACACACACACACACACACACACACACACACACACACACACACACACACGGGCCAATTCCCATAGCACTGGGGAAAAGGGGTATGGGCAGGGTGCACAATAAACTAACCACAGTGATGTGACACTTGTTTTACACATGATGGTCATTCTCAATAACCTTCCTAGTACATGGTTTCTAAGTTGAAACTTCTGTGCCCCAAATTTCAGTGTGGTAAAGGGATTTTCCCAGAATTTCCTGTGCTTCCTTTAGTTAAACAAACAAACAAATGCCTCCAAAAATATGTGTTAAGTAATATGTGGTTTCTCTATGGTATCATTTTGAGCCATGCAGAAAAGAAAAGAGAGGGTGTCATCTTTTTATTGCAGCGGTATGAATCCTTGTGAGAGTAATTTTCACATTTACATAAAGGTTCATATGCATATGTATGCTCACATCGAAACCAGAGATGATATGAGATGTCTTTCCCAGTGCTCTCTACCTCTGATTTTGAGACAGAGTCTTTCACTGAGCCTAGCCCTTCAATTTGGTTAAGCTGGCTGGCCAATGAGCTCTAGCAAACCTTCTGTCTTTGTATCCCTGGCCAGTGCTAGGGTTCCAAGTATTTACTGTCATGCTGGCTTTTGTGTGGGTTCTGGGTATCCAAACTGCAGCCCCCATACTCATGTGCCAAGCACTTTACCAACTGCATCCCACCCAACCTCATCATCTTTTACATACTTTAAATCATTTTTTAGTTCTAGATTGCGTTGATCTGAGTTCATCATTTTCATTTTACTATCTTTTTCTACAAAGCCACAAGTTCTGCAAGACAGTTTACAACGTCAGGCTTAGTAGTTGATCTTGACCAAGATGTTAAAAATGATGTGTTTCACACCAGAGGATGTATGCTAACAGCAATAAGTAATCCAAGCTGTGTTGGAGCCCCTGCCTGAACATGACCTACTGTGGAAATTCTTTTTGAACTCCAAGACTGGCTCTTAGTAGTGCTTCCCCAATATGGTCTTGTAAGACTGGAATAGCATCAGTCTGTTGTGTTGTAGGTCCCTAGAACTCAATTTGGCTTATGGATATGTTTTTAAAATCAGAAAAATTCACTGAAAATTTTGGATTTCTCTTGAATACTAGCATTCTCTTTGCTGTGTGCCCTTTTCTCTTAGCTTCTTTCTTGGCCAGCTTCACACCTCTACTTTCGTGTACATTCCCTGGAGGTAGTAGCCCTGTTTACCCTTACTGTACAGTTGTACCTGATTAGAACACATGAAGTAAATATTCACTGAGGCTGGTTGAAGCAGATATTTTGTTCTTCTGGGCTTTTTGGAATATACATTGGATGTTTAAACTTAAACTACAAAGATAGACGTAGTTGGCCCCATGGATACTGAAGTAGACATGGTCCAATTGGAAAACAGGAAACAAGGTAAAAATTCCATGGAGAGTCACACTGATCCTGGAGAGGGTGGGGGAGGGGAAGAAGGAGAGGGAGAGGGAGAGAGAGAGAGAGAGAGAGGCAGACAGACAGACAGACAGACAGCAGAGACAGAGAGAGACAGACACAGACAGACAGAGACAGAGACACACAGAGAGATGGAGAGAGACAGGGAAAGACTGAGAGAGACAGAGAAAGACAGAGACACACACACACACAGAGGGAGAGACAGGGAGACAGACAGAGAGGTCCTACATATCGTGATGCAGTCCTCAAATTCTTTTCCTTGAGCTTCTTGAGTGTGTTTTGTTGCCAATAACTATGATTCTCAGTGAATGAAGCTCTTGTGACTTATATTATCTTTGCTTGAATACACAAACATAACCTTAGGCTCCCAATAATTGTTTTTGAATTCTCTATTTGAATCAGGGCAGAATCTTGTGACCACTGAGTAGAGTGTTAGTCTGTTTCTTAGTAGGAAAATGTAAATATGCTAACATATGATCATTGAGTAGGGTATTAGCCTATTTGACTACTATAAATTCTACACGATTCTAGCTACATTAGCAGAAAAAAAGATGCTATTTTCTTTGAGTAAAGTTTTGGCCCTTAAAACCCTTGAGTTCAAGCTTTCCCTATTTTTAGTTGATATTTTATGATGTTTGTGTGTATGAACTCTGGGCTAGTATCTTCCCGAACCAGAAGTGTTTTCTTCTTCATTATGAGGTTAAGAAAAATACTATGTGATATTTTAAATTTATAACATAACAAAGCTACTTTGATGGGTCAGTTGATAAGGCACCCAGTGGATAAAGAACCAACTACTGCAAGTTTTCCTCTGACTTCAATATGTGCACCATGATACACACACACACACACACACACACACACACCTGTGTGTGTGTGTGCACAGAACACCATGTAGCTATTGAAGCAAATATTTTCCTTAAACGCCTTTCAAGTCCAGTAGTAGCCTTTGTAATGAATGAATGAATATACTGCATGACTCTTCCATTTATCTTTCTCTTGTTTTTCTTTCCTCACATTCTTTGTCATATTAGAATATGATATATTTTTGTTTGGGGTATGATAAGAATAAACAATTAAATTGTCAGTATCTCCCAACTTCTTCACATCAGGGCACATATTGAACTTGAAAATATTGTAGGCTCTTCCCTTGTGCTATGTAAACACCCATGTCTCACTGGAAGATGTGAAGACTGTTCACCCTAGAATGAAGGAGGTCAGTGCTTTAGAATGTGTGTGAACTGTTCACTGAGGGATAGTGAGTAGAAGACACTGCTGTGTGTCTCCTTCTACTCATGGTGTTCCCATGGGCTGTTGCTGGTAAGATTTGTCACCCTAGATGTGTGAGGTTACAACCTGTCTTTGTGAACATGTGAGCATCTTCATGGTTTCCTATTTGGACCTTCTCTTTGCTTCTCTTTTACATAGGGATTCGATCACCCATGGTGGACAACTGCTCATTTGCTTAAATGTTTTTATGAGAATCAAAGAAATATTTTTAATCAAAAAGATTAGTTTTAGACTGAAAGCTCAAAGTTTATGGTAAGAAAACAAAATTGATTTGATAAGCAAATAACATACAACCTCCTCTACGTGATTATTTGTAATTACTAATCCAGTACATTAGAAGCATTTTCTTGGAGGTCTGAGGAAAAAACATTTTGAAACCATGTTAGGCCTCAGTGGTCAATAACTCAATGATCAGTTATTGATGCCTGTCCTTAATATATGAATTGGCCATGAGGGAACACTTATAATACACTTGCTTTCCCTAATCCAGTCTGCAAATTATTTTAATATTGTCACCAGACCCTCAGGTCCATAACTTGGTATCTCAGATTATCTGAGTTCCAATAGAAATTACAAAATTAAAATTGTTAAGGAAAATAAGCTTCTCCATAATTTGTCCAAACCAAGGAAGGAATCTGATTTCTTCCCACAAAACCTTGACAAATGTGTAGCCCACCTTGTGGCTTTATAGAAAACCATAGAACAAAAACCAGCAACAAGTGCACTTACCTGTGAGAGGTTAATCAATTCTTCCCAGAAGTAGAAGGAGGCTCAAGCCTTGGTTTATTAGGCTGAACCATGCCTTCTCAGCATAAAAGATCTGCAATGCAGTTACAAGTCAGCACTGTTGCAAAATCATAATTTTGGTATCATCAAGCTCATAGTTAACCCCTTTGGAAAATCAAATTCATTTAATTTGAAAGCCAAAGAATAGTGCACAACAGTTCTATTCCCTGGTAAATTGTTATGGTCTCTAACTATCTTCACCACAGCTTTGCCCAAATGGAAATATCCAAAATACTCCATTCTTTTTCAAAGCTCATTTTCCCAAACTTATCAATTCCCAAATTGGGAAATGAATTATACATCTTAGTTTTAGGGTTTTTAGACTCAGCTTTAGATAGATAGACAGACAGACAGAGAGATGATAGATAAATAGAGAGGTAGGTAAATAGATAGATAGATGTTAGATCTATTTTACCTGCTATATTTTAAAACAATTAGAGAAGAGAAGCCTCTTTAGACTCTCCAGAGACTATTAGACACTATTTTTAAGATAACATCTTTCCTTGTTCTTTGTTTATGAAGTCTGGTCAGGAAATGGCCATAAAAAGCTTCAAATCCCAATTGAATAATGTGTTTTTAAAAGTAGCTGCCAAGTGTAAATACCACTGATATACATTTGTGTATCCGATAGTATATAAATAACTGGGGAAAGAGGAGCAAAGGTCATTCAGTTATGCATAGGTCAGAAGGCTTTCCGTCTGCGCTGAGTCTTTTTAGCAGATGACATCATGTGTCCTTTGGAGTCTATTGTCAAATGTGGCTTGAGCCATCACAGAGTGACTCTGGATTACCAGGAGAGTGCTGGTGAGGTTCAATAAATAAGAGTATTACTTTTGATGGAAGAAGTTTTACCTAATTAAGGGGCAGTGATGAAGGATTTTTATTCAACTGGGCTCCATCATCTGATTTTTAACTTCCTGTCCTTCTTAGTTTATTTTTTGAAGACAGGAAGAGTTGGAGGTAAGCCATGTGCCCTTTATATAACTGTGATGGATATTTCCCCATGAAATCCCCAGCAGGGAATCAAAGCTAATGAGGCCTGGCATCCTTGTCATATCTTCTCAGGTTATCATTGCCTATTTGGATGGGATATCCACAAGCTAGATTTGACATTTCTGCTTTGATCTGATAGGGACTGGTTTTTCTGCCTGTCAGAACCTAGAGTGACCAATGTAGTCACATGTTGCAGGGGACAGGAAGGGATGCTAGCATCTCCAGCTGTCACAGCAGGGACTTCATTGGTTTATACAGAGATCACGTGATAGAAGGAACTGCCAAGGCCAGTCATTTCCAGTCAGTCATGTTCAGAGAAGGGAATGTTACCTGATAGATTTTAATGAAATCTCCCTCATTCCTTTCAGCACAGATTAGAAAAGTTTAAAAGTTGTCTTTTTAAACCACAGGGATAAATCCTGGAGTGGAGCAGTCTTGTAGTCTTGTAGTTTCTGTCTCTATCCTGTTTCCTGGGCATTTATCTCACTTTTGTTCATCTTGGAAGGAGAAAGGCCTGGCTGTCCCCAACAACCATGGAAGAAAATAGTCCTTGCCTCCAGGTGGCTTAGAGTCCACTGGGAAGACATACATTACCAGCAGGTCTCCACAGCATACACTGCAGCTGCTGTACAGTCCAGGGACCATGGGTTTTTACTCTGAGTTGTGAATTATGTCTGTGAAACATGCCTACACTTGTCTGTCTTCTCAAGAACTAGTTAGGGACCTCTCAGTTTTCAAGATGGTTGCTGTGGGAGATGCAGATTTTCTCTTTACTTTATTAGAGTGTTTTCTGGCTGGCCTTGAGATAAAATCGACACAATGGACGAACAGGAGAAAAGTGTATGCATTTATTTAATATGGTTTCTTCTAATGATGAGCTCTCATAAGGAAACAAAGACCTAAGAACAGCAGAGCCTTTATGAGTTTGTAGCTCCTTAAACAAAGAAACATGCTATGAAAAGTAATTAAATTATATGATAAGACTAAACATTGATTTTCAAAAAATATTTTTAATGGGATCTATTTGTGTAGAATTCTCTTGCTCTCGGGCTTGCTACCCCACCCCAACCCCTGGTCTTTCTGTTTCTGATACAGAGAGGACATCTTCTATGTGTAGATTTTATCTTCTCCATCAGTATGTTCTTGGACGTGACTTTAGCTCAGAATAATTCTTATGTCATACTATGACATAGCATGTTCTGTTGCCCTTTAACTGTCCTGTTGGGACATTGGAGGAAATGTGGTTGTCATCACTCTGGAGCAATTTCCAAAGCCCTAACTACATCAGTGAAACTGCATATACCCTTAGGGGTTGTACTTTGGTTCTGTCTACCATAGCATGTTTTCTTCTCCTTACTTTCATGGTGTGTTGAGATCCTGATCTGTGGTCATGAGTCAGTTATCTTGTGTAACATAAGTAGACAAAACCAGAATCTTATCTACACCATTCAAGCCAACCTCATTGTTTATTTACATAAAAGGGCCCTATAGTGCTTATTACAGAAGACCAAGACCTATCACCCTTGACTTTTGACCCCATTTCTATCATCTTGTAAGTCTTTCAGGCTGGGTGTGGTGAGACATGCCTAGAAGCTCAGCACACAGGTTATAGGGGCAGAAGGAATGCCATATTTTGCAGCTAGCTTTGGTTACAGAGAGAGTCTCAGGCCAGCCACGCTAAATAAGATACTGTCTCAAACAAAAATCACAACAAGCCCTACACTCTTCAGCTAGATATTAATGTCATGGTCCTGTAAGGGGTGATGGAGGACCCTAGCCATCAGCAGGTATTCATTGTCATTCTTGTTTCAATGGTGAGAAGCTGAGTGATGTCAAGCAAGAGAATTTGCATTCTAGGAATTCTTCTTTATTAACTGTTTCAGATCCTCCACATCTCAGCTGTTTTTGTATTTAAGTCCTCAATGCCTTCCTCAGTACCCACCAGGTTAGTAGACCTAAAATTTTACAGGCTGAGCAATAGTGTTTGTAGCAATAGACAATAAATTCAGAAAGGAATGAAAATATCCATAGCATCAAGCAACTAAAAGAATTCTCCTTAAGGCATGTTTTATCTGTCTGTGCTGTTGCCTTTTAGACGAGTTGAGTCTCAATTCACAGCCTTCAGATTTCTCTTAAGGATCCTAACACACTTTCCCCCACTTCTATTCTGTATAAATTTTCTTAATAAAAACAATACGAATGCAAATGTGTAGTAAAAATATTGAAAGCTACAGATAAGCAAAGTGATAGAAAGAGAATGTCTTGTATGTTGGGAACATGTTCCACTGTGAGTTAGAGAAAATCCAAGCCATGGCTGTACTTTCCAGGGGAACCCAGCTGGTGGTGTAGCATTGCTCTCTTGCTCTGCATGTGTCTGCAGGGCCACAGTGTGGCTCTCCCTCCTTCAGATATGAAGCAGGCACTTAGATATACCTATGCTAAAAAACTCCACTCTTCACTTGGACTCACAAGGTGAGTAAAAGTAGGATGAACCCTAACAGCTCTGCCCTCCTTTGCATTTATAGTTTGTATGGAGATACAGTACAAGTACAATAGCCATAACCTTTCCATTTGAGTCACTCTGAATCCTAGAAACAGCAGAGGTCACAGGACAGATTCTGCCATCCATGGGAGGACAGATATGCACGAGAACCAAAGTGGACCTTCAAAAAGTAACACATTAGCAAATCCTTGGGTCACTTTTAAAAACCCATAAAGCTGCCACAGTAGAGAGGGACCACACCTTGAACAAGTCAGCTTAAATGCTCAGACTTGCTGTCCTTTATGTAAATGCAAAAATTATGTCGGCATTCTGAAGACAGATTTGAGGACATTGGGCCCCTTAGCTGTTCTTCTCCCCAATGTCACCTCATTGGATAAATTTCTTCTCTATTTTTTCACCATTTCTTATTCTATAATTGACACTTTGGGGAGAGTGGCCTAGTCTATTGAGGCTACTGGATTTTTGCTTTAAAAACTCCTGTAACACATAAAGTTGTATGGATATGCAAGGGGTGGTACAGGATGAGCTGAAAAGGAGTAAATATGATCAAAAGATGTATGAAATTTTCAAGAATTCTCTCTCTCTCTCTCTCTCTCTCGTCATGCTTATATTGAAAAGGAAAAGGATAAACAACAGAATATATCTTCGAGATGGTTATGCTCTTTTAATCAGACAAGAATTACCCTGACAGACCTGTTATATGAGATAGCTTATATCTTATTTTATAAAATCATTCCTATCTTCAAGGAATGCTAGTGTGAGAAAGGGTTATAAATAAAAGGTTGTCAGCCAATGAGTATTTGCCAAACACGCAGGAAATTTGATAATAATGCACCTGGTTTTTGTTTGCGGTGTGTGTGTGTGTGTGTGTGTGTGCGCTCATGCGTGCATGCATACATGTGTGTATATGTATGACTTTGTATGTATGTGTAGGCTATACATTTCATATATGTTAGTGTGTATACACATATGTATACATGTCATGTGTGTCTGTGTGAGTGTCGATAGGCCAGAGGTTGACAGCAGATCTCTTCAACGTTTGCTCTCCACAGTTTTTGAGACAGTCTCTTACTGAGCTCAGACCTCTCTGATTCTGGTAGATTGGCCAGCCCTGTCTCTGCCCCTTAGAACACTGTGCTTTCTCCCATTCTTCTGATAGCCTCTTCCTTAATGATATTGCAGAGACTTTTTTCATATTACTAAAACACTTAATATTCTACCATGTAACTACATTAAAATTAATTGAAAACCCTCTTATGTTTGATACAATCTCCAGATTTTCTTATAATAAATACATTAAATATGACTGTAGGTACATCTTTTCTCTGATCTCCTTTGACTTTTCCCCTTTAGTTTGATTCTGTATTTTTTTAAACATCTGTGAATAACACAATGGTGTGGGTGAATGTACAGCTCTTCAGAGACTCAACACACAAAGTCCTGAGAAAAGGATTTTTCATAACTTAGAAACTTGCGTTAATCTACAAGACGAAAAATATCTTATAGATTTAGTAAGATCATAGAAGCAGTTGATAAATTTGCAGATAGAGGGAAGAATGTGATATATTTTTATTAAATGTAGTCAGTTCAGTTGATGGGCTAAAGTAATTTCTTTTGCATGTTTAGTTAAGGGGATCTAGAACTTTTCAGAGATGTTAATCTTCAGAATTCTTTCTGCTTGAGACTATGGTTTCATTTGGTATTGAGCTGTTTTTTGTTTTTTGTTTTTTGTTTTTCTACATGGGTTATCAAATGGGAGCAGAGAGTAGTGCTTCTCATGTGTCTGGATGTGGTGTGGCATATTGAAGTTGAACAGTTATCACCCACTCCAGCTAAAAGCAGGGACTGCAGATGTTAGCTTCCAGTGTTCAAAGGAAAACACCCCTTCCCCCTAGCATTGGTGTAGCTTGGAGAGGGGATTAATTACTCCCTGTTTTTCTTAAGAACCAACACTGACTTTACAGAAAGAAACAGAACATTTGAAACTTGCTGAGTACATCAACTCACTTTATGAAAGCGTTTTAAATGCCTCCACTTTTCCTCGCATGTGCAGGGATCCTAATGGAGAAACTTCCCTGTGCTTCTATGATACCCACTATATGACCTTATTTTCTTTTTAATTTTAAAATAAGGTTAGTTTTTCTGGTGACTGTTTTAGGGCTGAATTTCTGCTGTGTGTCAGACACACACATTGGAGGTGATGGGGATGGATGAGAATGGATGGGGATGGATGGGGGTGGGGATGAAGAGCAGTGCTGACCTGTTGAAAAACTTCTCACCATGTGGCTTCATCTGTAGGTGGTTTTTCAGTCCTAGCTCCATTCAACATTCAGTTCTACAGCAAAGATTTTCTTTTTTTTTCTATATTTTTTATATTTACATTCCAAATGATTTCCCCTTTCCCGTTTCCTCCCTACCTGAAAGTCCCATAAGCACTCTTCCCTCTCCCTGTTCCCGCTTCAACCCTTCTCGCTTCTCTGTCCTGGTATTCCCCTACATCCAGTGTTTCCAGGACCAGGGATCTCTCCTTCCATCTTCTTGGAAATCTAGTGATATGTGAATTGTGTCTTGGGTATTCCGAGATTCTGGGTTAAAATCCCCTTATCAGTGACTGAATACCATGTGTGTTCTTTTGTGATTGGGTTACCTCACTAAGGATGATATTTTCCAATTCTGACCATTTGCCTAAGAATATCGTGAATTCATTGTTTTTAATTACAGAGTATTATTTCATTGTGTAAATATACCACATCTGAATCCATTTTTCTGTTGAGGGACATCTGGGTTCTTTCCATCTTCTGGCTATTATAAATAAGGCTGCTATGAACATAGTGGAGCATGTGTCCTTATTGCATGCAGGGGAAGCTTCTGGGTATATGCCCAGGAGTGGTATAACAGGATCCTCTGGGAGTGTCATGCCCAGTTTTCTGAGGAACTGCCAGATTGCTTTCCAGAGTGGTTGTATCAGCTTGCAGTCCCACCAGCCGTGGAGGAGTGTTCCCCTTTCTCCACATCCTCGCCAACACCTGCTGTCTCCTGTGTTTTGATTTTAGCCATTCTGACTGGCATGAGGTGGAATCTCAGGGTTGTTTTGATTTGCATTTCCCTAATGACTAAGGATGATGAACATCTCTTTAGGTGCTTCTCAGCCATTAGATATTCTTCAGGTGAGAACTCTTTGTTTAGCTCTGTACCCCATTTTTTAATAGGGCTATTTGACTCTCTGGAGTCTAACTTCTTGAGTTCTTTGTATATATTGGATATTAGTCCTTTGTCGGATGTAGGGTTGGTAAAGATCTTTTCCCAGTTTGTTGGTTGCTGCTTTGTCCTTTTGACAGTGTCCTTTGCCTTACAGAAGCTTTGTAATTTTACGAGGTCCCATTTGTCAATTCTTGATCTTAGAGCATAAGCTATTGGAGTTCTGTTCAGCAAATTCTCCCCTGTGCCCATATGTTCAAGGTTCTTCCCTAGTTTCCTTTCTATTAGTTTCAGTGTGTCTGGTTTTATGTGGAGGTCCTTGATCCACTTAGAATTGAGCTTAGTACAAGGAGATAAGAATGGATTGATTTGCATTCTTCTACATGTTGACCTCCAGTTGAACCAGCACCATTTGTTGAAAAGGCTATCTTTTTTTCCACTGTTTGGTTTTAGCTCCTTTGTCAAAGATCAAGTGACCATAGGAGTGTGGATTCATTTCTGGGTCTTCAATTCTGTTCCATTGATCTACATGCCTGTCACTGTACCAATAACATGCAGGTTTTTTTAAATTTTTTATTGGGTATATTCTTTATTTACATTTCAAATGATTTCCCTCTTACTGGTTCCTCTCCTCTCCAAAAGTCCCATACACCCTCTTCCCTCCCCCTTCTCCCCAACCAACCCACTCCTGCCTCCCCTTCCTGGTATTCCCTTACACTGCCACATTGAGCCCTTCCAGGACCAGGCCCCTCTCCTTGCTTCTCCTTGATATCCTTTGATATGTGAATTGTTCCTTGGGTATTCCAAGCTTCTGGGCTAATATCCATTTATCAGTGAGTGCATATCAAGTGTGATTTTTTGTGAATGGGTCATCTCACTCAGCATGACATTCTCCAGTTCCACCCACTTGCCTTTTTACTTTTCTTTTATCTAATCAACTATGTTCCCTTCTCAGTGTTACTGGCACCAAACAGTAAAGTGACAGCTTTTGACTTTCTGCATGCCAGTACACACATCTGGCTGCCTAGTTGTCATGTTCTTTTGCCACAATTGTTCCCCATATACTATCATGCTCTTTAGAGGAGATGATTTGTAACTGAAAGATATTGTCCTAGAATAAGACTCTAATTAATTAAGTTATTTAATTAATGAAGACTTTGGTGTAACATTATAAAAACTCTGAGTATGGCAAAGTAATAGTGTACTTTAATTGTCAGAGGCTAATGAGAAAAGCACAAATAATTAATATGTAAATAATGTGTTTATACCAAATGAAAAGTCAGATGACATGTGGAGACACTATACATAACAAGCACATCTTCCAGCCTTTCAAGCACAAGCAGGTAATGAGCACCTGAGTTGTCAACAGCAACAGCAAAGATATGCCCAGGGCAAGGACCTTTTCCACAGCAGTCTGTATATTTAATATATTCAATAATCAACCATCAAGAGTAAACTAAATGCTTGAGCAGTAAACACTGATGGGAAACAACATTCCAGGTACTAATGGGAAAGAGATAAACAAGGCAACCCAAACCCCTACGACTGTGGAAACTATACTAAGACAATAATAAGATTAATATAAATTTACGATATGGTGTTAGGGAATATCCAGCCCTGTAAAGGATAACAAAGTATGTTGAGGAGACAGAGAATGCTAAGAGGACCACTGTGGGAGGAAAGGCAGGAAAGACATCTTTTCCTTGAGAGATAATGCCTGAGCTGAACCCTGAGTGTGATAGTGGCAAAGACATATCTAGAGGGAAATGAGACAGATGTGACAGCAGATGCAAAGATGCTGATAGAGGAGCACCAAGAGTGCTGGGTGGGGAAGTGTGAGGGTGATGGAGGGATAGAGGAGAACATGCATTTGGGTGGGTGGGGGCAAGAGGTTGGGGTGGGAGGCAGGAGAGTGAACATGATGCAGAAAGGTAGAGAAAGATTGAATCTTCCAGGACCTGAGATGAGGGTGAAGGGACTGGATATCCACCTCTGGCATCTAGGATCCACCACTGAGATTTATTTCTCCATTGTGCAGAATCAATAAAAGAGGTGGTGGTTATGAACACAGGTGTCTTGGTGATTGGTGGGAAGTGATGAGGGAGTTGACTCTGCTTGTTCTTATTTCCCTAGAGTAATCTAAACAAGGGGATCATCTGAGTGGGAGAACTGGGGATGGGAGCTGAGAGTTGAGGTCAGTGAAGACCATCAATCACTGTCTTGGAGAAGTGTTGCCCATTTTTCTGTGATCCATGAGTACTTTCCCCCCTTAAGAGTGACTTTCTATCTCTAACAAAAGGGAGGAAGTAACTTCTAGAATTTTGCTTGAAAATCATGTTTCTTGCTTTTGTGTATGAGGAAAATAGGTATTCTAATTAATTGCAAACTGCAAGCTCATAAATAATAAAATGCTGTGGACAAATGTTTCCACCATACTTGCCTAATAACATACAGACATCAAGAATGATCCCTGCTATGTTCCCAACAGCTTAGGTATAAAGTGAATAGCTGTCCTGTCCACCTGCAAGCATTCTCCAGTCTGAACCCACTATCACTTGCCCCATTCAGGCAGTGGGCCATGGCTAGACAGAGGGCAGGTAATATGTGAATGTTGACTAATATTACATTTCATCAGAATGAAAGACACAAGGAAGTGCCTTGATAAGTTCTGAGTATTGCAAAGTGCTCTCCATCTCAAACAAGGAACAAAGTCCCAATTTTAAGAGACCCAAAAATATCAAATGAAGAGAGAGCCACTGTGAGTAAATTCAGCATGCTGCTATCATAAGCCAGGTTCCTTGGATGACAGAAGTCAAGTTCTCTTGGACCTTCACGTACCTTAAAAGTACCCACCTGACCAGGTAGATGCCAGCATACACCTCAGCCTCAAGGTTCTCTAGACCTTCATAGTGAATTATCCACAAGACATAGAATATGTAGCCTTACACCTCAATTCTAAGAACAGGCCAAAAGTCCCAGGGAGGGCTCGTGAACCAAAGAACTCATAGAAGCTAAAAGCCCTGCTAGGTAGGGATGCAGGGATGGTTCAATATAAGGAAGTCCATCAATGTAATCCACTACATAAACAAACTCAAAGAAAAAAACCACATGGTCATTTCATTAGATGCTGAAAAAGCATTTGACAAAATTCAGCATCCTTTCATGTTAAAGGTCTTGGAAAGATCAGGAATTCGAGGCCCATATCTAAACATAGTAAAAGCAATTTACAGCAAACCGGTAGCCAACATCAAACTAAATGGAGAGAAACTTGAAGCAATCCCACTAAAATCAGGGACCTCACAAGGCTGCCCTCTCTCTCCATATCTTTTCAATATAGCACTTGAAGTTCTAGCTAGAGCAATTAGACAACAAAAGGAGGTCAAAGGGATACAAATTGGAAAGGAAGAAGTCAAACTATCACTATTTGCAGACGATATGATAGTATACTTAAGCGACCCAAAGAACTCCACCAGAGAACTCCTACAGCTGAGAAACAACTTCAGCAAAGTGGCTGGATATAAAATCAACTCAAGCAAGTCAGTAGCCTTCCTATACTCAAAGGATAAGCAGGCTGAGAAAGAAGTAAGAGAAATGATACCCTTCACGATAGCCACAAACAATATAAAGTATCTTGGTGTGACTCTAACCAAACAAGTGAAAGATCTGCATGACAAGAACTTCAAGTATCTGAAGAAAGAAACTGAAGAAGACCTCAGAAGATGGAAAAATCTGCCATGCTCATGGATTGGCAGGATTAATATAGTAAAAATGACCATCTTGCCAAAAGCAATATACAGATTCAATGCAATCCCCATCAAAATCCCAACTCAATTCTTCATAGAGTTAGAAAGAGCAATTCAAAAATTCATCTGGAATAACAGAAAACCCAGGATAGCTAAAACTATTCTGAAGAATAAAAGAAGCTCTGGGGGAATCAGTATCCCGGACCTCAAGCTGTACTACAGAGCAATAGTGTTAAAAATTGCATGATATTGGTACAGTGACAGGCATGTAGATCGATGGAACAGAATTGAAGACCCAGAAATGAATCCACACTCCTAGGGTCACTTGATCTTTGACAAAGGAGCTAAAACCATCCAGTGGAAAAAAGATAGCCTTTTCAACAAATGGTGCTGGCTCAACTGGAGGTCACCATGCAGAAGAATGCAAATTGACCCATTCTTATCTCCTTGCACTAAGCTCAATTCCAAGTGGATCAAGGACCTCCACATAAAACCAGACACACTGAAACTAATAGAAAGGAAACTAGGGAAGAACCTTGAACATATGGGCACAGGGGAGAATTTCCTGAATAGAACTCCAATAACTTATGCTCTAAGATCAAGAATTGACAAATGGGACCTCATTAAATTACAAAGTTTTTGCAAGGCAAAAGACACTGTCAAAAAGACAAAGCAGGAACCAACTAACTGGGAAATGATCTTTACCAACCTTACATCCGACAGAGGGCTAATATCCAATATATACAAAGAACTCAAGAAGTTAAACTCCAGAG
This sequence comes from Tokudaia tokunoshimensis, assembly GCA_036184795.1. Taxonomy (NCBI): domain Eukaryota; kingdom Metazoa; phylum Chordata; class Mammalia; order Rodentia; family Muridae; genus Tokudaia; species Tokudaia tokunoshimensis. Next base: position 105,302,128 of record BTHU01000011.1, on the reverse strand, counting down.
AGGCAAGTAACCCTATTAAAAAATGGGGTACAGAGCTAAACAAAGAGTTCTCACCTGAAGAATATCTAATGGCTGAGAAGCACCTAAAGAGATGTTCATCATCCTTAGTCATTAGGGAAATGCAAATCAAAACAACCCTGAGATTCCATCTCACACCAGTCAGAATGGCTAACATCAAAAACACAGGAGACAGCAGTTGTTGGCGAGGATGTGGAGAAAGAGGAACACTCCTCCACTGCTGGTGGAATTGCAGGCTGGTACAACCACTCTGGAAAGCAGTCTGGCGGTTCCTCAGAAAACTGGGCATGACACTCCCGGAGGATCCGGCTATACCACTCCTGGGCATATACCCAGAGGCTTTACCTGCATGCAATAAGGACACATGCTCCACTATGTTCATAGCAGCCTTATTTATAATAGCCAGAAGCTGGAAAGAACCCAGATGTCCCTCAATGTAGGAATGGATTCAGAAGATGTGGTATATTTACACAATGGAATACTATTCTGCAATTAAAAACAATGAATTCACGAAATTCCTAGGCAAATGGTCAGAACTTTGAAATCTCATCCTTAGTGAGGTAACCCAATCACAAAAGAACACACATGGTATGCAGTCACTGATAAGGGGATATTAACCCAGAATCTTGGAATACCCTAGACACAATTCGCATATCAATAGATTTCCAAGAAGATGGAAGGAGAGACTCCTGGTCCTGGAAAGACTGGATGTAGGGGAATACCAGGACCGAAAAGCAAGAGGGGGTTGAATGGGGAAAAGAGGAAGGGAAGGGGGCTTATGGAACTTTCGGGGAGGGAGGAAACGGGAAAAGGGAAATGATTTTGAATGTAAATAAAAAAAACTTAGAAAATAAAATAAAAAAAAAAAAGAAAGAGCAATTCAAAAATTCATCTTGAATAACCGAAAACCCAGGATAGCTAAAACTATTCTCAAGAGTAAAAGAACCTCTGGGGGAATCAGTATCCCGGACCTCAATCTGTAGTATAGAGCAATAGTGTTAAAATCTGCATGGTAGCTCTTCTGCCATCTTTGCTCCGGCGACAGAGCAGACAGGAACTCCAGGTACACAGAGATATCCCGAGTATAACATTGCTTGGGACACAGTCAGCTAGGGTTCCACCTGCGCCCAAGAGTGGGGCAGCTCTGTGGTCATCTGGGTGCCAGCTTTGCTGTGGGACATCTGCCCTGCAGAGTGACCTGCGCCTGGAGGGAGTACAGCAGCCTCCGCCATCTTTGCTCTGGTGCTAGACCAGACAGGGACTCCAAGTAAACAGAGACTTCCCAAGTATAACATCGCTTGGGACACAGCCAGCTTGCCTGCACCCAAGAGCTAGGCAGCTCTGTGATCATCTGTGCGATAGCTCTGCTGTGGGACATTAGCCCGGCAAAGTGATGAGTGCCTGGAGGGAGCGCCACAGCCTCTGCCATCTTTGCTCTGGTGATACACCAGACAGGGACTCCAGCGCACCATCTCCAAGTGGCTCAGGAAGCCAGCCATCTACCCAGCTGCGTGGAGGAGTCAGCACAGGAGAGACCTGCATTGCAGAGCAGAGGAGCTGTCTTCTGCCACTGGGTACCAAATCCAAGGGATACAAGGAGGTAACTAACCACTCAGGAATGCAGAGAGGCACAGTGGTACAATAGGACTACCCCTGCTGCTAAGAGGAAACAGCCTGAAACCCTGAGGACACAAGAGCCTAGGAACAGACTGGGACAGGAGTATTCTGATTACACCTGCACCCAGAGTTGATCTGGGCCACAGAGGTACATACACAAATACAACTATAAGAGAGTGGATCTTGCAGAAGTACTTACAGATCAGTGTTCACAGAGAGAACAGGTCTCCCAGGAGCACAGAGAAACCACAGTCAGAGACAGCAACAGCAGCTAACACTAAAGATAACCGGATGGCAAAAGGTAAACTCAAGAACACCACCAATAGAAACCAAGGCAACATGGCTCCATCGGAACCAAGTTCTCCAGCAACAGCAAGTCCTGGATACCCCAACACACCAGAAAAGCAAGAACTGGATTGAAAATCACTGCTCATGATGCTGATAGAGGGCTTCAAGGAGGACATAAATAACTCCCTTAAAGAAATACAGGAGACCACAAGTAAACAGGGAGAAGCCCTTGAAGAACTAAGGGAAAATACAACAAAACAGGTGAAGGAATTGAACAAAGCCATCCAAGGTCTAAGGATGGAGGTAGAAACAATAAAGAAATCACAAAGGGAAACAACTCTGGACATAGAAAACCTAGGAAAGAAGGCAGGAGTCATGGATCCAAGCATCAACAACAGAATACAAGAGATAGAAGAGAGAATCTCAGATGCAGAAGATACCATAGAAAGCATTGATACAACAGTCAAAGAAAATGAAAAATGCAAAAAGCTCCTAACCCAAAACATCCAGGAAATCCAGGACAAAATGAGAAGACCAAACCTAAGGATTATAGGTATAGAAGAGAGTGAAGATTTCCAACTTAAGGGGCCAGTAAATGTCTTCAACAAAATTATAGAAGAAAACTTCCCTAACCTAAAGAAAGAGATGCCCATGAACATACAGGAAGCCTACAGAACTCCAAATAGATTTGACCAGAAAAGAAATTCCACCCATCACATAATAATTAAAACACCAAATGTACTAAACAAAGAAAGAATATTAAAAGCAGTAAGGGAAAAATGTCAAGTAACATATAAAGGTAAACCTATCAGAATTACACCGTACTTCTCACCAGAGACTATGAAAGCCAGAAGAGCCTGGGCAGATGCCATACAGACCCTAAGAGAACACAAATGCCAACCCAGACTGCTATAACCAGCAAATCTCTCAATTACCATAGATGGAGAAACCAAGGTATTTCATGACAAAAACAAATTTATACAGTATCTTTCCACAAATCCAGCCCTTCAAAGGATAATAATGGAAAACACCAACAAAGGGAGAGAAACTATACACTAGAAAAAGTAAGAAATTAATCCTATTCCAACAAACCCAAAAAAGATAACCACACAAACATAAAAATTATATCAAAAATAGCTGGAAGCAACAATCACTTTTCCTTAATATCTCTTAACATCAATGGGCTCAATTCCCCAATAAAAAGACATAGACCAGTGGACTGGATATGTAAACAAGACCCAACATTTTGTTGCTTATAGGAAACGCATCTCAGTGTCAAAAGCAAACACTACCTCAGAGTAAAGGGCTGGAAAACAGTTTTCCAAGCAAATGGTCCCAGGAAACAAGCTGGAGTAGCCATTCTAATATCTGATAAAATAGACTTTCAACCAAAAGTCATCAAAAAAGACATGGAAGGACACTATATACTCATCAAAGGAAAAATGTACCAGGAAGAACTCTCAATCCTGAACATCTATGCTCCAAATACAAGGGCACCATCATTGTAAAAGAAACTTTACTAAAGTTGAAAGCACACATCGCACCCCACACAATAATTGTGGGTGACTTCAACACCCCACTCTCCTTAATGGACAGATCAGGGAAACACAAACTAAACAGAGACACAGTGAAACTAACAGAAGTTTTGGACCAAATGGATTTAATAGATATCTATAGAACATTTCATGCTAAATCAAAAGAATATACCTTCTTCTCAGCACCTCATGGTACCTTCTCCAAAACTGACCATATAATTGGTCACAAAACAGACCTCAACAGATACAAAAAAATCAAACTAATTCCATGCCTCCTATCAGATCACTATGGAGTAAGGGTGGTCTTCAACAGCAAAAAAACAACAGAAAGCACATATACACGAGAAGCTGAACAGTGCTCTACTCAATGATACCTTGGTCAAGGAAGAAGTAAGGAAAGAAATCAAAACCTTTTTAGAGTTTAATGAAAATGAAGGCACAACATACCCAAATTTATGGGACACATTGAAAGCAGTACTAAGAGGAAAACTCATAGCTCTGAGTGCCTCCAAAAATAAGCTGGAGAGAGCATACACTAACTGCTTAATAGCACACCTGAAAGCTTTAGAACAGAAAGCAGTTATTACATCCAAGAGGAGCAGAAGGCAGGAAATCATCAAACTCAGAGCTGAAATTAACCAAGTAGAAACAAAAAGAACTATTCAAAGAATCAACAAAACCAGGAGCTGGTTCTTTGAGAAAATCAACAAGATAGATAAACCTTTAGTCAGACTAACCAGAGGGCACAGAGACAGTATCCAAATTAACAAAATCAGAAATGAAAAGGAAGAAATAATGACAGAAACTGAGGAAATTCAAATAATCATCAGATCCTACTACAAAAGCCTATACTCAACACAACTGTAAAATCTGGAGGAAATAGACAATTTCCTAGACAGATACCAACTACCAAAGTTTAATCAGGATCAGACTGTCTAAATGGTCCCATAAACTCTAAAGAAATAGAAGTGGTCATTGAAAGTCTTCCAACCAAAAAAAGCAAAGGACCAGATGGTTTTAGTGCAGAATTCTATCAGACCTTCAAAGAAGACCTAACACCAGTACTCTTCAAACTATTCCATAAAATAGAAACAGAAGGAACACTATCCAACTCGTTCTATGAAGCTACAATTTCGCTGACACCAAAACCACACAAATATCCAACAAAGAAAGAGACCTTCACACCAATTTTCCTTATGAATATAGATGCAGAAATACTCAATAAAATTCTTGCCAACCGAATCCAAGAACACATCAAAACGATCATTCACCATGATCAAGTAGGCTTCATCCCAGGGATGCAGGGATGGTTCAATATAAGGAAATTCATCAATGTAATCCACTATATAAACAAACTCAAAGAAAAAACCCACATGGTCATTTCATTAGATGCTGAAAAAGTGATTAACAAAATTCAACATCCTTCCATGTTAAAGGTCTTGGAAAGAACAGGAATGCAAGGCCCATACCTAAACATAGTAAAAGAAATATACAGCAAACCAGTAGCCAGCATCAAACTAAATGGAGAGAAACTTGAAGCAATCCCACTAAAATCAGGGACTACACAAGGCTGCCCTCTCTCTCCATATCTTTTCAATATAGTACTTGAAGTTCTAGCTAAAGCAATTAGACAACAAAAGGAGGTCAAAGGGATACAAATTGGAAAGGAAGAAGTCAAACTATCACTATTTGCAGATATGATAGTATACTTAAGCGTCCCAAAAAACTCCACTAGAGAACTCCTACAGCTGATAAACAACTTCAGCAAAGTGGCCAGATACAACATTAACTCAAGCAAATCAGTAGCCTTCCTATACTCAAAGGATAAACAGGTTGAGAAAGATATTAGGGAAATAACACCCTTCACAATGGCCTCAAACAATATAAAGTATCTTGGTGTGACTCTAATCAAACATGTGAAAGATTTGTATGACAAGAACTTCAAGTCTCTGAAGAAAGAAATCAAAGAAGACCTCAGAAGATGGAAAGATCTTCCATGATCTTGGATTGGCAGGATTAATACAGTAAAAATGGCTATCCTGCCAAAAGAAATATACATATTCAATCCAATACCGATCAAAATCCCAAGTCCATTCTTCATAGAGTTAGAAACAGCAATTATCAAATTCATCTGGAATAACAAAAAACCCAGGATAGCAAAAACTATTCTCAACAATAAAAGAACTTCTGGGGGAATCAGTATCCCCGACCTCAAGCAGTACTACAGAGCAATAGTGTTAAAAACTGCATAGTATTGGTACAGTGACAGGCAGGTAGATCAATGGGACAGAATTGAAGACCCAGAAATGAACCCACACACCTATGGTCACTTGATCTTTGACAAGGGAGCTACAACCACCCAGGGGAAAAAAGATAGCCTTTTCAATAGATGGTGCTGGTTCAACTGGAGGTCAGCATGTAGAAGAAGGCAAATCAATCCATTTTTATCTCCTTGTACTAAGCTCAATTCCAAGTGGATCAAGGACCTCCACAGAAAACCAGATACACTGAAACTAATAGAAAGGAATCTAGGGAAGAGCCTTGAGCACATGGGCACAGGGGAGAATTTCCTGAACAGAATTCCAATAGCTTATGCTCTAAGATCAAGAATTGACAAATGGACCTCATAAAATTACAAAGTTTCTGTAAAACAAAGGACACTGTCAAAAGGACAAAGCAGCAATCAACAAACTGGGAAATGTTCTTTATCAACCCTACATTTGACAGAGGGCTAATGTCCAATATATACAAAGAACTCAAAAGTCAGATTCCAGAGAGCCAAATAACCCTATTACAAAATGGGGTACAGAGCTAAACAAAGAGTTCTCACCTGAAGAATATCGAATGGCTGAGAAGCACCTAAAGAAATGTTCATCATCCTTAGTCATTAGGGAAATGCAAATCAAAACAACCCTGAGATTCCATCTCACACCAGTCAGAATGGCTAAGATCAAAACTCAGGAGACAGCAGTTGTTGGTGAGGATGTGGAGAAAGAGGAACACTCCTCCACTGCTGGTGGAATTGCAAGCTGATACAAACACTCTGGAAAGCAGTCTGGCGGTTCTTCAGAAAACTGGGCATGACACTATGGGAGGACCCAGCTATACCACTCCTGGGCATATACCCAGAGCCTTTACCTGCATGCAGTAAGGACACATGCTCCACTATGTTCATAGCAGCCTTATTTATAATAGCCAAAAGCTGGAAAGAACCCAGATGTCCCTCAATGGAGGAATGGATTCAGAAGATGTGGTATATTTACACAATGGAATACTACTCTGCAATTAAAAACAATGAATTCACAAAATTCCTAGGCAAATGGTTAGAACTTGAAAATATCATCCTTAGTGAGATAACCCAATCACAAAAGAGCACACATGGTATGCAGTCACTGATAAGGGGATATTAACCCAGAATCTCGGAATACCCTAGACACAATTCGCATATCAATAGATTTCCAAGAAGGTGGAAGGAGAGACCCCTGGTCCTGGAAATATTGGATGTAGTGGAATGCCAGGACAGAGAAGCGAGAGGGTTTGTAATGGGGAACAGAGGGAGGGAAGGGGACTTATGGAACTTTCGGGGAATGAGGAAACGGGAAAGGGAAAATCATTTGGAATGTAAATTAAAAAACTTAGAAAATAATTAAAAAAAATAGAAAAAAAACCCAAAAAAAAACAGAAAAAAAAAAGAATACAAGATAGATGATAGTTTGTTACAAGGAGCTTATCACAATAGTTCAACGGGTAGATTAGCAAAAGTTATTCGAAAGCTAACTGTTGGGACACAGTCCAGGGATAGAGCCACGTAAGGAGTGCTTGTGAGAACATTGCAAAAGGACAAGACTAGAGTCTTGTGACCTCAGTTTTTTCTGCATCTCCTAGAATCACATGTAATATCAACATCAAAATATAAGATATTTCAAATTTTAAATGTCCTACAGACTTATAAAATTCAGAAAGTAGGGCTGGAGAGATGGCTCAGTAGTAAAGAGTACTGGCTGTTCTCTGAGAGCACCTGGGTTCACTTCCTAGCACCCATATTACAGTCACAATTGTCTGCAACTGCATTTCCAGGGCATCTGGCATCTTCACACAGACATACATGCAGCCCAGATACCAATGCATATAAAAATAAATAATAAGTCTCAAAACTTCAAACTGTACAAGTCCAAAAATTCCTTAAAATATTCTCTCTGCTGTCAGTTCCTGTAAATTAAAAAAAAATAAAAAGTTACTTTCTTACTTCATGATGGAAGAACCAGTGGACAGTCACAATCTGAACAAAACAAAATCAAACTACAACAATATAAATAACTCAGCGTCCAATGTTTGGTGTTTACTAACTAACTTTAGGGCTTCTCTAAAGGATCAGAGTTTCTGTACAGGTGCACTCGCCACATCTCTAAAGGTGGTGGAGCTGGGAGAATGGAGTTGATAAACTCTTATGCAATAGCCAACTTTATACAGAGCATCGGATAATTTATACTCTGATGTTTAATGAAGGTCACATAAAGTGCTCCTTAGTTTAAGCAAACCATGGCAAAAGAAACCAAAAAATTATGTCTTTTCATAGGGTCCTAAACATTTAATTAAATAACAGCAAGCAATAATAATCTGAAGTAAGCTCATGCATACCCTCCACTGGGAGGAGCATAGAAACACATCCCAGGAATATTTATGTGTTTAGAAGAAACTTAGGTCACAAGACCCTTCTCTTGTTGTCTTGGAGTGTTGTTACAAGCACTCAGAAATCTCCTCACATGACTTCATTTCCTAAACAGTGTTTCAACAGATGGCATTTAAGCTGAGGTACAGGGTCTGAAGGCAAAACACAAGGAGAGTCTATATGGAAGAAATAGAAAACCTTAATAGGATTGTAGATGGAAGTGTTAAAGGCATGTGCACTGTTTCAGGAATTGCCATGGAATATGAATTTCTCTAAGCCAAAAATAAATTCCCAAACCTCTATGAAGTGCAAACATATATATCTCTTTAATAGATTAAGATCATTATCTGTAGAGAAAACACCCAGAAACACGGGTGGGGAAAAAGGTAAACCGATTTCTTTCAGAATCGTGACTGCTTGTTTAGAAGAGGATGCAGAGAGACCTCTGCATCTATCCCATGGAAAATACAATGAAGCAGAGAGACAGCTACAGTCAGGACTTTGCCAATTTCCTTATTTTAGCAGTGCCTTTTCAAAAAGTCTGGGATGAAATCCTCAATTACAAAATATTAAAGAAGAAATTCTAGAAAGGAACAAAGAGATGTCATTTTCCATGAAGCAGTGAGCAAACACTGCTAGTCAAAATAGGCTGTTGAGTGAGTGACAGGTGCGGTGCTGAGAGGATGCAGTAAGGGCAGCAACACTGTCCGACACAGGACCTACTAGGTGCTGCACATGTGGCCAATCTTAACTGAGACATGCCATGGGAATAAACACACAAAGGTTGTCAGTGACTTGGTGAAAAAAGAAAGCCAAAGAGTGTGACATAGTTCAATATTTGTATGAGTACTACCTAATGAAATACTGATATATTGAATTGCATAAGACATTATTAAATTTGGTTTACTTGTATTTCAATATTTGTGTGAAGACTGCCTATTTAAATACTAAGATATTGGATTCCATATAATATTATGAAATTTGGTTTGCTTTTGAACTTAAATGTGTTTATTAGAAAGATTAAAATTACGTATTTGTCTCATATTTCTAGTGTTAATTGGGGGCTAAAAGACATTTATAGCAGGCTAGCTTTATTGCTATATTTAACTCCATATCTTACGATATTTTATTGTGTCATAACCCAATTAATATGGAAAATAGAAAACGTAGTGAACTAGTTTTACATTGGAGGTAATTTTAAATCTTAAGTTCCAGTACTTGACTTACTATTGGGAAAAATGTCCATTTCTGGAATCTCTGTACAATATCCTAAGGAACTGGCCATCTATATATAGAAAATATGGATAAAAATATTATATAACCATCATGTAATCATTGTTTTTAATTTATACAACTTATATATTGAAGTTTAAAAAACATCATAAAAACTAGGGTAAAAAGTCTGTTTTCTGAAAGACCAGCTGAAAGAGGATTTTGCTATCAACTAACAGTTATTTTGAGAATTAAAAGAAATGATGTAAAGAAGCTCATGTTTCAAATTTATTACATTGCAGCATTGATAATATATTTAAATAATAGCCTTCCTTGGATTTGGATTTTATTCCATAAAATTGACTTATTTCTCTTTTGAATGGACTAGTTAACATTGGACTTAGAGTTTGGCACACATGAGCTTGTGATTTACAGGATAATTTTTCTCATCAAAATCTAGGCAGAACTATTTATTTTAAAACCAATATTTATTTTACAATGGGAAGATGAAACAGATTAAAGGGGCATAAAACCATGATAAATCACACAATCTTTATCCCATAGAAAAATCTCTTAAATGGCTCTTAAAGTAATGGCAGTAAAATTGCCTCTGACTTGGTTTGGGTGATTTTCTGGCATTTCACAGACATGTAGATTAAAACCTAATTAATGAAGAACTTATAGAAATTTAGACATGGTCTGTAGATATTTTCTCAAGATAATGTGCACTGTGTTGACTCCTTAGCTAAGTCTCTGGGTTCTACTCATGTGCAAAAAGGAATCCAGTCTGAACTTCTCAGATTTCAAGGCAATGATCAAAGACATGATATAGCTTTCAATCTTTTTAATTTAGTAATCAGTTTTTATATCACGTTTAACAAAATGTACATTTATATTTAATGCACATGATTATACAATATTTCCAAAGAAATGAATTTTTATAACAGCCTGCTTGGTTTTATTTATATCTTAAGGTAAAATAATTCGTATAATTAAGAATATTGTCATGTTTCTCTAACAGTATTGCTTAGTACTCTTCTTTTCTAATGTTTGTGAAATTTTATCACATAAAACTTTGGACCAAGCATGAAACACTAAATTAGAAACAGTCTCTGTAAAGATATCGATCTTCTGTGAGTCTGACGACCTGTGCAGTGTCCTGCTGTGTCATGGATGTCTAGCCTCTCTGTAGCTAATTACACTCAAGGTCAGGGTTGGCAAACCTTTTCTTTCAAAGACCAAAGAACAAAAATCACAGGCTTTCAGTTGATAGTTACAGTAGCATGTGCTATTATTGAGTTACTCTATGAACAAATGGGTATGCTACTCTGTGCAGCAGAAGTTCTGTGTTTAGGGACATTCCCTGAAAATAATCAGAGGTTATAGCAAAAAACTATCTATGGCATTGTCTCTATGGTATTATTCAGTGATATGGAAAGCTGTTCAGGAACTTTTATTAATTAAAAGAAAAGCCAACATGTGACATTCAGCATGTTATCTAAAACATATATGTGTGTGTGTGTGTATATACATATATATATATTAGATTGTATCATGTGAAATTACTAATAACTGCTTCTTGTTTGCAAAATGAAAATTTTCTTCTATGAGCCTAAGAGTATGTGAGTATGTATGCATGTTGTGTGTGTGTGTGTGTGTGTGTGTGTGTGTGTGTGTCCTAGAAAGAGACTGAAAATTATTAACCTATACTTTTTTGTGTGGAAGAAATAGAACTTTTGTTTTAATTTTTATTATATTTTCAATTTTTTTCACAATGAGTATGCTTTAATTTTCAACTAGGAAATGTTTTGCTTATTTATTTATTTTCTATATTCTTTATTTACATTCCAAATGATTTCCCCTTTCCTGGTTCCCCCCTGCCTGAAAGTCCCATAAGCCCTCTTCCCTCCCCCTGTTCCCCATTTGCCTAAGAACTTCATGAATTCATTGTTTTTAATTTCTGAGTAGTATTCCATTGGGTAAATATACATGGAAAATATCTCTGATAAAATTGAAGAAATATATAGAAAAACACGTTAAGATTATTTCATGGCAAAATTATACAGATAAAATGGTAGGTATAAAAATACTCCTAAGATTTTTGAAAGTGGAATTATAAACATTTTCTGATAAAATTGAAAATCTACAAGGAAAATATTTCTGATAAAATTTAAAAAATATATAAAAAAACATGTAAAAACTATTACATGGCAAATTATACAGATAAAATGGTAGGTATAAAAATGTTTGTAAGTTGATTGAAAGTAAAATTATAACCATTTTCTGACAAAATTGAAGCTTTACATGGAAAATATTCCTGATAAAATTGAAAAAAATACATGGAAAAACATTAAAATTGAAGATTAACATGAAAAATTGTATAGATAAAATGGTAGGAATAAAAATATTTCTAAGTTGGTTGAAAGTAAAATTATAACCATTTTCTGATAAAATTGAAGATTTACATGGAAAATATCTCTGATAAAATTGAAGAAATATATAAAAAACACAGATTGAGTATTTCATGGCAAAATTATACAGATAAAATGGTAGGCATAAAAATACTCCTAAGTTTTTTGAAAGTGGAATTATAAACATTTTCTGATAAAATTGAAAATCTACAAGGAAAATATTTCTGATAAAATTCAAGAAATATATAGAAAAACATGATAAAACTATTACATGGAAAATTATACAGATAAAATGATAGGTATAAAAATGTTCCTAAGTTGATTGAAAGTAAAATTATAGACATTGTCTGATAAAATTGAAGATTTACATGGAAAATATTTCTGATAAAATTGAAGAAAAATATAGAAAAACATTAAAATTGAAGATTATCATGAACAATTATACCGATAAAATGATAGGCATAAAAGTATTCCTAAATTGATTGAAAGTGGAATTATAAACATTTTCTGACAAAATTGAAGATTTGCATGGAAAATATTTCTGATAAAATTGAAGAAATATAGAGAAAATTGTTAAAATTTAAGATTATCATGGAAATAATACAGTCAAAATGGTAGACATAGAAAACATTGCTAAATTGAAAGGGGAATCACAAACATTTTCTGATAAAATTGAAGATTTACATGAAAAATATTTCTTTTAGACTATGTTTTTGCTTGGGAAATTGAGTCCATTGATGTTATAAAATATTAAGGAATAGTGATTGTTGCTTCCTGTTATTTTTGATGTTATTTTGATGTTTGTGTGGTTACTTTCTTTTGGGTTTGTTGGAAAAAGATTACTTTCTTGCTTTTTCTAGGGTGTAATTTCCCTCCTCGTGTTGGTGTTTTCTATCTATTATCCTTTGTAGGACTAGATTTATGGAAAAATATTGTGTAAATTTGGTTTTATCGTGGAATATCTTGTTTTCTCCATCTATGGTAATTGGGAGTTTTGCTGGGTAGAGTAGTTTGGGCTGGCATTTGTGTTTTCTTAGGGTCTGTATGAGATCTGCCCAGGATCTTCTAGCTTTCATCGTCTCAGGTGAGAAGTCTGATGTATTCTGATAGGCCTGCCTTTATAGGTTACTTGACCTTTTTCCCTTACTGCTTAATATTCTTTCTTTGTTTAATACATTTGGTGTTTTGCTTATTATGTGCCGGGAGGACTTTCTGGTTTGGTCCAGTCTGTTTGGAGTTCTGTAGGCATCTTGTATGTTCATGGATATCTCTTTCTTTTGGTTAGGGAAGTTTTCTTCTATAATTTTGCTGAAGATATTTACTGGCCCTTTAGGTTGTAAATCTTTGCTCTCTTCTATACCTATAATCCTTAGATTTGGTCTTCTCATTGTGTCCTGGATTTCCTGGATGTTTTAGCTCAGGAACTTTTTGCATTTTGCATTTTCTTGGACTGTTGAGTCAATGTTTTCTATGGTATCTTCAACACCTGAGATTCTTTCTTCTATCTCTTGTATTCTTTTGTTGATGCTTGCATCTATGACTCATGAATTCTTTCCAAGATTTTCTATCTCCAGAGATGTCTCACTTTGTGATTTCTTTATTGTTTCTACTTCTATTTTTAGATCCTGGATGGTTTTGTTCAGTTCCTTCACTTGTTTGTTTGTGTTCTCCTGTAATTCTTTAAGGGATTTTTGTGTTTCCTCTCTAAGGGCCTCTACCTGTGCACCCATGCTCTCCTGTATTTCTTTCAGGGATTTTTGTGTTTCCTCTTTTAGGGCTTTTACCATTTGACCCATATTCTCCTGTATTTCCATAAAGGAGTTATTTATGTCCTTCTTGATGTCCTCTAACAGCATCGTGAGATGAAATTTTAAATCTAACTCTTGCTTTTCTGGTATGTTGGGTTATCCAGGACTTGTTGTGGTGGGAGAACTGGTCTCTGATGTTGCCAAGTAGCCTTGGTTTCTGTTGGTAGGGTTCTTGCGCTTGCCTTTCGCCATCTGATTATCTCTGTTGTTAGTTGGTCTTGTTGTCTCTGACTGGAGTTTGCCCCTCCTGTGGGCCTGTAAGCCTGTGTACTCCTGGGAGACCAACTCTCTTCTGGCAGGGTCTGTGTACAGGCGGCTATGGAGCTGTCTGGTTTCTGAAGCAAATGGTGGCCGGAAGGGATGACTCCTGTCCCAGCTGCTCCACTGATTGTATGCCCTGTGCTCCTAGCTGTACCCTCCAGAGAGAAGGTGGAGATCTCACCTCTGCACTCAGAAGTGAAATCGCTGCTGGGAGATCACTCTCTCCTGGTGGGCTAAGCACAGAAGACTTTGGAGCTGCCTGGTTCCCTGCTGCAGATGGCATTGGGAAGGGAAGACTGCTTTCCCAGCTGCTTCTGTAATGGTTTGCTTTTAAGAAAGAAATGCTTTACCCTTAAATCTCTGGTGGAAATAGGGAAGGAATACCTTTGTAGTTCACTTTGCAGGAGATGGGCCTACTGGAAAGAACTTGGAGAATTGTTTTTCTATTGGCAGGATCATTCCTATTATGGCAATGGATTCAGGATGCTGCTGCCAATGTATAGTATGCATTCTCTCTCACTGGTGAATCCATCTCTCCCAATGGAATTTAATGTTCAATTCATCAAGTGAACTCCTCCCATCTAGGTTCCTTATGCATCAAGTAGGTACCTGGTTGAGACTGGCCTTAGCATGGAGAACGTCCACAAGATGGGAATGAATATGCTGGTCATCTGTACAACACTGCAAAATTGTAGACTGCTTTGATGTATTTGTACTTTTCATGTTGGTATTGTCAGCTTGCTTAATGAAGTCCATATCTTAAGAAATACATTCTATGCTAATGTTTGGAGACACCAAGGCCAAAGGGGCAAACTCAGTGAGAAAAGTGCATATAAAATATCCACAACTTCCACGGATCCTTGGGGAAAGCCTGCTGACCCCTCATACAGGATTCTGTGCTTCTGCATGGTAGGAAGCCTGTGGTCTTCCTGTTTGAGATGTTGGTCCTTTCCGTCATTCACTTCTACAATTCTTTGAGTTTCTCCCTTAAGCTCTTTCATGCTCTGCTTCTTCTTTGTTTCTTGTCACCTAAAAGAAACACAGTTGTGGAGAGACTGGGACACAAGAGCCGGGTTTTGATTTTTATTTCTTAATTAATTTTTTGGTATTCTAGTATTTAACTTTATCCTGGAGTCTTGGTTGGAATGACATTAAATTCTAGTTGATTTGGAGAAGCTCTGAAGAGATGACTGGCCCCTCAGGCCTGCTGTGGGGCTGGAATCTCCTTGTCCCAGACACAGGGTTTGGCATTTGTGTGGGACTATTGGATGTGTTCACAATGCCAGTTGTTAGGATTCTGTCTAAACTCCACCCTATAGTTACCTGGCAACAGCTAGGTATGCTCCTCCCATGGTTACCTGGCAATAACCAGGCAGGCCTGGCCCACTATAAAAGGGGCTGTTTGCCCCCTCCTCTCTCTCTTGCTCTTGTTCTCTTACTCTCTTGTCTCTTGTCCTCTTGCTCCCCCCCTCCCCGTTCTCTACTCTCTCCTTCTCTCTGCCTCAACTACTTTCTTAAATCCCCCCCATGCCCTATATAAACTCTAGTCTGTACTATACTGTCTTATGAATGGTCCCTCAGGGGGAAGGGATGGGCCCACTGAGGCATCCCCTTTCCCCACACCTCACCACACATCTCATAGAATATATTCTTTACCCATTTCTCTTTTTATGAACACACCAGCTGCTTCTCACAGGGACAGCCATTGGGCAATGCCACAGCTAACCTCCACTAGAGAGGGACAGACGTTCTGTAAACTGCATGTTTTGCGTATCATATTCTGAAATGGCCTTTTGATGTACTTTAATATAAATGTTCAATCTGGACATTTAGGAATGATTTCTGCCTCATTTGGAACACATGTCAGGATAAGCATATCTATATTGGAGTCATTGAAGGGCCCTCTGTGCCTTACACTACTTTGTTAGTGTGAAAATATTTTCTCAGTAGGCAAGAGTTACAGACTAAATATAGCTACAAATCAGAGTTTATTGCTATCCCAAACTCTTATGTCAGCTCATTCTTTTCATGAATTAACATGATCTAGAATTTATATTTCTTACAGACTATTTGCACAATTTCCCTTTTCAGTGGGTAAGAGAAAATTAATTCAATACACATTCCTCTGTCACTTTGAGGGTAAATGGGGAAGAGGAAGGTTAAGGTTTTTGTGTTTGTTTTTTTGTTGTTGTTGTTTTGGTTTTGTTTTATTTTGTTTTGTTTTTTATGTAAAGATATCTCCAGAGCAATTGGTAAGACTACTTACTCATAGGTTTGAGGCTGTGGTTCCACATCTCAGGGAAGCTCTTGATTTAGAGACTGAAAAGCCTCCAATTCACACAGTGTTGATTGCATCACTTGGCTCAACAATACAATTTTTAAAAAGTCAAGAGAATGCAGTTTGATCTCATCAATGCAATATATTAAATGTAAAGTATATGGAATGCTGTTAAGAAAAATGTTTCTTTTTTTCCTTGTATTTAGAAAAAAATGAAAATTGCTTTCTTTTCCCTTAAGTTCATACTATAAAAGTTTATAAATATTATGTCTAGTGTTTAGGTGTTTATGTGAGCAGAACTCATTTTATAAATCTTACTGTACCAAGAAGGCAATTAATTTCTAGAAAATTGTCAGCCAGAAGACATGCTGAGCCTAGAACAAATGATTCATTTTTCTGTGTAGGCAGTAATGTATGGAATGAAAATTAGGAGATTGTCACAAAGAAAAGAGAAAATGAGTACAGATCAATAATTTAATTTAACTCTGACCTGCCTAAGCTCTATAACATGGTTCATAATTTCTCAATGAATAGACCCTTAGCATTTTACATATAGCATCTTGGTTCCATATTGATCTGCTGTAATGTACTCTTCAATGCACAGACAGGGTAGCACTCAAATCGGGAACAAACGCAGTTCAACCTGCATGCCAACATAATACGGCAACCTGCTCATGTTATTTTCTCTAGTTGCAGAACTCTGTTCCCCTGGCTAATCTTTAAACATCAGAGGAGCTCAAGCAGTGAATGAATGAGGGCGAGCTTGTGGAAGCTGCTTTAGCTTATAGATTCAGTCTTCTATATTACTTAATTGCTTGCTGGAAATGGAACTCTGCTTATACCATGCACAGGGTACTTTGTTTGGGGAACAGTATTAACTCTTAATGGAACTAAGTGGCTTTTTAGACAAGGGACCCTAACTATTAATCAGGAGGAGACTGATTGACTGGCATTCGTGTTTTTTAATTATTCATGAAAGCTCAGTTATAGGGCCCACAATAGGATATTACCTATTTCACAAGTGCTTGATATGTCCCCTGTGCCATTCCCTGATGCTCCATCATGGGCAAGAGCACCAGGCCCTGCCCTCATGAAGTCTATTGACCTGTGAGCACAAGAGATAAGTCTCAGGGTACATACAGACGTTTAGAGAACAGCAGTTTAAAAATCTACTTCTGCTTTCTCCTAGAAAATGCCTGGTTTTTTGCACAAAATTCCTAGTTCTAAGAAAATTCATCTAGCCTATTGTTTCTGCCATCTAAGAAAATATTTTATGTACAGTGTGGAGTCTTAGTCTTATAAGCTGCCTCTAATGCCTGGAAAGAAGTGTGCTGTTGGTGGTGGTGGGTTAAGGGAGATTCCTGGACTGTTGTTTGAAGCTTCTTCAGTAATGTAGTGCAAATTATTCTTGATTCTACCGTTGATTCTCACCCACTATCTTGTGCATAATCATAACATTTAGTGTACCCATTATTTGGAACAGTTATCATAATTTTCCACTTTATGTGATCTTTTTTTATTATTAGTAATAATTGGCTATTGCTGTTAGTCTCTGCACCTTGATAGGATAATTGTGCTCATTGTTATTTTTCTAGCATTATCACAGAACCAGGGATAAAATGTGCGAATGAGCAGCCTTTTTCTTGTTCCAAGATTTTCTGGAAGGATAGATGATTTGAAGCTTCATACTCATTAACAGCAGCTGCCATGGCTTGCTCTGTTTTCCTCTCATTTCAGCGAAACATCCTTGTGTCTTCAACTTTATTTCTTATCATCTGTAACTTTGTGGCCAGACCTTTGAGGTGTCTATCTCCTTTCCAGTTCATTTCCTTTCACTACCATGTCAGATTCCTGTCTTACTGGGAGTTCCTGGGAGAGTTTCACTGCAGATATAAAATTAGGTCTGGTCTGGATCTGCAAGAGCGAAACAGTGTCCAGCAGAGGCACTCTTAAAAAGTGCCCCTACCAGTCATACAGATCTTTCACTTGTTTGGTTAGAGTCACACCAAGATACTTTATATGGTTTGTGGCTATCGTGAAGGGTATCATTTCTCTTACTTCTTTCTCAGCCTGCTTATCCTTTGAGTATAGGAAGGCTACTGACTTGCTTGAGTTGATTTTATATCCGGCCACTTTGCTGAAGTTGTTTATCAGCTGTAGGAGTTCTCTGGTGGAGTTCTTTGGGTCGCTTAAGTCTACTATCATATCGTCTGCAAATAGTGATAGTTTGACTTCTTCCTTTCCAATTTGTATCCCTTTGACCTCCTTTTGTTGTCTAATTGTTCTAGCTAGAACTTCAAGTACTATATTGAAAAGATATGGAGAGGGAGGGCAGCCTTGTCTAGTCCCTGATTTTAGTGGGATTGCTTCAAGTTTCTCTCCATTTAGTTTGATGTTGGCTACCTCTGTATGACAAGAACTTCAAGTCTCTGAAGAAAGAAATTGAAGAAGACCTCAGAAGATGGAAAAATCTGCCATGCTCATGGATTGGCAGGTTTAATATAGTAAAAATGACCATCTTGCCAAAAGCAATATACAGATTCAATGCAATCCTGATCAAAATCCCAACTCAATTCTTCATAGAGTTAGAAAGAACAATTCAAAAATTCATCTGGAATAACAGAAAACCCAGGATAGCTAAAACTATTCTCAAGAGTAAAAGAACTTCTGGGGAAATTAGTATCCCAGACCTCAAGCTGTACTACAGAGCAATAGTGTTAAAAACTGCATGGTATTGGCACAGTGACAGGCGTGTAGATCAATAGAACAGAATTGAAGACCCAGAAATGAATCCACACTCCTATGGTCACTTGATCTTTGACAAAGGAGATAAAACCATCCAGTGGAAGAAAGATAGCCTCTTTAACAAATGGTGCTGGTTCAACTGGAGGTCAACATGCAGAAGAATGCAAATTCATCCATTCTTATCTCCTTGCACTAAGCTCAATTCCAAGTGGATCAAGGACCTCCACATAAAACCAGACACACTGAAACTAATAGAAAGGAAACTAGGGAAGAACCTTGAACATATGGGCACAGGGGAGAATTTGATGAACAGAACTCCAATAGCTTATGCTCTAAGATCAAGAATTGACAAATGGGACCTCATAAAATTACAAAGTTTCTGTAAGGTAAAAGACACTGTCAAAAAGACAAAGCGGCAAACAACTAACTGATCTTTACCAATGTAGATCGGACAGAGTGCTAATATCCAATATATACAAAGAACTCAAGAAGTTAGACTCCAGAGAGCCAAGTAACCATATTAAAAAATGGGGTACAGAGCTAAACAAAGAGTTCTCACCTGAAGAATATCTAATGGCTGAGAAGCACCTAAAGAGATGTTCATCATCCTTAGTCATTAGGGAAATGCAAATCAAAACAACCCTGAGATTCCATCTCACACCAGTCAGAATGGCTAACATCAAAAACACAGGAGACAGCAGTTGTTGGTGAGGATGTGGAGAAAGAGGAACACTCCTCCACTGCTGGTGGAATTGCAGGCTGGTACAACCACTCTGGAAAGCAGTCAGGCGGTTCCTCAGAAAACTGGGCATGACACTCCCGGAGGATCCTGCTATACCACTCCTGGGCATATACCCAGAAGCTTTACCTGCTTGCAATAAGGACACATGCTCCACTATGTTCATAGCAGACTTATTTATAATAGCCAGAAGCTGGAAAGAACCTAGATGTCCCTCAACAGAAGAATGGATTCAGAAGATGTGGTATATTTACACAATGGAATAGTACTCTGCAATTAAAAACAATGAATTCACGAAATTCCTAGGCAAATGGTCAGAACTTGAAAATCTCATCCTTAGTGAGGTAACCCAATCACAAAAGAACACACATGGTATGCACTCACTGATAAAGGGATATTAACCCAGAATCTCGGAATACCCTAGACACAATTCACATATCAATAGATTTCCAAGAAGATGGAAGGATAGACCCCTGGTCCTTGAAAGACTGGATGTAGGGGAATGCCAAGACAGAGAAGGGAAAGGCGTTTGAATGGGGAAAAGAGGGAGGGAAGGGGGCTTATGGGACTTTCAGGGAGGGGGGAAAGGGGAAAGGGGAAATGATTTGGAATGTAAATAAAAAAGCAGAAAAAAAAAGTGCCCCTATCTTTTCTCCTAGGTCTTCTGCTCTCCCTTGCTGGGGCTGCCTTTCCTGCATTTATTTATTTGTTTGGTTGGTTTTTTTACACCCCTCTTTCCTCAAAGAGTTCCTCCCTGATCCTGTCCCCTTCACCTCTGAGAGGGCAGCCCTGGTTTGGGTTCCTTTGTTTTTCCTCTCTGTTTCCCCAGGACCTCAAGTCCCCTTTCACATTCATTGCTTTCTCAATCCTGTGCTGCAGCTCCAGGCAGGACAGCTCAGGAAGTTTAGGTTTGCAGGAAGAAGTCAGAGTGCCACCCATTCTTGGCCATCCCTTACAAGGCAGGGTATTTATTTATTTATTTATTTATTTAAAACATTACTGAATAGAACTTGCAAATGAAACCATTACACTGTGATATAGCTGGTATCTTATGGACTTTCCAGGGCAGACTTCACAGGAACTGGAGGAAGAGAGAGGGGGACAGGAGTCGGGGGGGGGGAGACAGGAGAGAGAGAGAGAGAGAGAGAGAGAGAGAGAGAGAGAGAGAGAGAGAGAGAGAGACAGCATATGGAGCTGATTCATTGTGTGAAATTGTAAAAGAACCAACGATAACATTTTTAAAAGTCACCATTCTGGATTAGCCAGATCCAAAGTCTATCCCTCTAAATGAACATCCCTGCTGTTAAAACTGCCATTCTGAGTTTTACACTTATCCTCTATTTTTTATGCAGTTATTATCCAACACACACACACACACACACACACACACACGAAATATCTGACAGAACTAAAATTAGAAAACAATTAAAATTATATATATATCCTCTTCATGACTCATGCGTCTTACTTGAATTCCATCTCGCCCTTAAAATGAAAAGACTAATAGTCACTGTGTAAAGTATTTTGACAATTAGCAAATTGTACGTGAAGCGCTCAACTCCTCATAGCTCCTCACACATGGCAGCATCTACTATGCTCTCTCTAGTGATCTCTGTTCATGGTGTCTGTCCACGTGTCTAGAGCCTTAGCGCATGCACTGGACTCCCTGTTCTTTGTACATAACCATCGTGGCTAACTGAGGCAGACCTATTGCAGGGTTTTTCAAGTTCTCTGTTTGACAATTTTACATCTCCATCCTTGTTCTTTCCAGCCTCCTGGTGCATGTGATGCAGAATTTTTCTTTTGTGGTAGTGCTGCACAGAAAGCAGCTTCACTGTTTCCCTCCTCCAATAGCTCCCATTTAAATCTCCAGGTACAGAGAGGCTTGGGTTTCTCAGACATCACTCCCAGCTTCATACTCATTTCATTCTGGCCAAGATCTCTCTCCACAGGCTTATTGCAGATTGCTGCAGCTGCAGTCAGTGTTTACAATCTGATGACAAGTTGGAGATTAAGGCTTGTCATCACTATTTAATTAACCTCAAATTAAGCAGTTTCTGGCCCCATTCCATGTCCTTCCAGAAGCCTATCAGCTGCTATCACAGTGCTGAGAGACCTGTTGGATTTGAGGCTGCACCACTGGAGAGCAGTGGTCTCCGTAGTAGTTGCACTGTACATGTGCAACTTAATCAAACCCCCAAGCCAAAACTAGGTATCCATCCAAAGAGAACATGAAGGGAAGGCAAGAAAGGGTAAACATTTCCCAGCTCTAAACATGTCAGTCTGTGCATTGCAAAGGAAATGAGCACGAGCATATTTCAGAGATGGTACAAAGTGGTTATTGACATGTAAAGCCTGCTCCTATTACATAGTAGTGTATTTGGAAATGAAAGTATGTGTGCTAATTGTCAGAAAGGAAAGAGAAGGAAAGGCGTGGTGGTGCTTACTCTTTGCCACCGTGTCTGAAGTATGCAAAAGATGTCCAGTCCTTCAGCAGCTGGCCAGATGTGGTGCTTGAGCACCTAATGTGTGGCAAGATGGAACTGGCATGTGCTGTATGTGCAAAGTACATGTCAGATGTCTAATACTTATTTGAGAAAATAATATGTATCATTAATTTGTTAATTATACTTTGAAATGTTATTTTGAGCACTAAAAATTTCATTATTTTCTTAATTTTTTGGTGTCACTGGTATATGTTTGATAATTATGTGTATACCTTATGCTATATTTCTATTAAAATTATTTTGTTTTTATTTGCATATATCAAATTCCTAAAACTTGGATTATTGTACATATAAATTAATACTTTCAGTTAATCGCATTGTAAATATACAATCATTCCTTTTGGCTAAGATAAAGTATGAATATTTAAATCATGAACTATATGTGGTTTTTAAATACATAATATTTATTTATATCGATATACCTTCATTGATTAATCTAATTTTCTACATTAAAAACTTATTATTATTATTGAAAAAAATCATCACAATTCTTCCCTATCTGTAGGGTATGCAGCCTGGAACCCCATAGTGATATTTAAAACCAAAGACATTACCAACTCCTGTATCTACTGTTTAATCATATATATATAATAAGTCTAATTGTAAATTAGGCATAGTGAGAGATTGACAACAGTAATAAAATACAATGATTAAAGTTATATACTGGGCTGGAGAGATGGCTCAGTGGGTAAGAGCATTAACTGCTCTTCCAGTGGCCCTGAGTTCAATTCCCAGCAACCTCATGGTGGCTCACAACCATCCATAATGAGATCTGATGCTCTCTTCTAGTGTGTCTGAAGACAGCTACAGCCCTCTTCTAGTGTGTCTAAAGACAGCTACAGTGTACTTACATATAATAAATAAATCTTTAAAAAAAATAAAGTGATATACTATAATAAATGTTCTGTAAATACAGTCTCCGGTGGAAGATTTTACTGTACTACTTCATCTGTGAGATGATAAGAGATGATCTCTGTGAAGAGCAGAAATGGGATAGATCGCACAGGCATTGGAACCTAGCAGTAAGCTACTACTTAATGCACTGTGCAATATTATTTGTATCTCAGGTGGCATTGTATATGATGCTATTACCTGTGTTCAGGATGTTCATAAAAGCACATAATTTAAAACTTTTTTTTTTTTTGGTTTTTCGAGACAAGGTTTCTCTGTGTAGCCCTGGCTGTCCTGGAACTCACTTTGTAGACCAGGCTGGCCTCGAACTCAGAAATCCTCCTGCCTCTGCCTCCCAAGTGCTGGGATTAAAGGCGTGCGCCACCACCGCCCGGCAATTTAAAACTTTTTAACTTCTAGAACTTTGTATTTAATTTTTGGTGGATGGTTGACAACAGATACCTGAAACCACAGGAGTTCAAATCTTGGATGAGGGGTAGCTACTGTACAAAGCACCCCTGAACATATTTGTTAAAAATATATTTGGGCTTATCCTTAATTATGTTCTAAGAATTTGTTTCTGCAGGCTAATTCTCTGAGGTCTGTGCTTTCTTATAGGTAGAATGGCTACATGCTAATGTAGCTACATGGTCATTAGGTGCTTGTGGGTGGGTGGATGTTAGAGGGATAAGTACAAAGAAGGTGGCACTAACTGTTAAGGTCTGCTTTCTTTCCTCTAGCAGAAATTGGTTACATACCCAGACTGAGGGACTATGGGACTGTTTAATGAATGACATGTTAACAGACTGGAAAATTTGAATTGGCAAACTATGCATATTATGCATATCAAATTCTTATCCACTCTTCCTTCCACCCAGGAGGCCTCATGAGGAACCAGGAAGAAGGGCCTCCATCAAAAACAATACTTGTTGATTAAAAAAAAAATGAATGTTTCCCAAAACTACAACTGTGTGTTGGGGTGAGGCTTGGGGATGGGAAGTAAGTACCCCAAACTCTGTCCTCTGATGCTTCCCACTGTGTTGTAGCTCAACAGAAGTCAGAAGGCATGGAAGTGGAGTTCAGGAAGTGATGTGAAATCTGGGTGTAGCATTGCATGTAGTTGAGGTAGAAAGATGACTTAAACCAGTGAGTTCAAGGGCAGCCTGGGCAGCATGGGGAATCTCAACAGCAAAGGGGAGGGAGCCACATACCAGTTCTGATGTTTCTCTGTGGTCTAAGGCGCTTATCCTGTAATGATGCTGCCCTCAGAGTGTAGGATAGAAGGCAACAGAAAGGAACACTTGACACAGCAGTGTGTTCTCACTTGTATTCATCAGTGACTTACCAGTGGACCAATATCAACTTTATACCACACCAGCCAGTTACCACTTCTTAAGTGACTCAGAAAGGAAAGCACAAGAGCCGTGACCTCTTGAACCGTTCTGCACACTGAGGGGAGGCGACCATTTGTGTTCCAAATTATGCATATCAAACTCTTATACACTGGTGAAAAAAATCCATATGATTATTCACACAGTTGGATAATTAGACCACATCCTGCTGGCTAAGCTCAGAAATGGTCAGTTTAGTAGCTTTTTATTATTTTCGACATATACTGAGAAATTTAAATGCCACTTTCTTTTTTTTTAATTGATTATTTTATTTATTTTCATTCCAAATGTTATCCCCCTTCCTGGTTTCCCCTCCACAAATCCCTTATCCCATACCCCCCTCCCTCTGCCTCCATGAGGGTGCTCCCCCACCCACCCTCCCTACCACCTCACCACCCTAGCATTCCCCTACACTGGGGCATCAAGTCTCCACAGGCCCAAGGACCTCCCCTCCCATTGATGATAGTTAAGGCCACGTATGTCTGCTACATATGCGGCTGGAGCCAAGGGTTCTTATATGTATACTTTTTGGTTGGTGGTTTAGTTCCTGTTGCCAAGAAGTGCTTGCTGAGAGGACCCTGGTATAGCTGTCCCCTGAGTGGCTCTGCCAGAGCCTGGCCAATACAGATGCGGATGCTCACAGCCAAACTTTCTCCCAATAGAGGAGTTAGGGGAAGGACTGAAGGACCAGAAGGGGATTGCAACCCCATAGGAAGAACAACAATATCAACCAACCAGACTCCTCCACCCTACTCCCACCCCCGCCAGAGCTCCCAGGGACTAAACGCCACTTTCAATGTGAATTCTATATGTTTTTGGTTTTTGTTTTGTTTTTAATGCTGAAATTGAAAAAAGTTTAATAAAATCACTGGGTTGCTGACTTTATCTAAGAATAAACCTAGAAAAACAATCCTTAAGCCCCCAAGCAAATACTTCTATATAAGTCAGGGACTTTCACAAGTGCTCCCTGCAAAGTGCAGTTGGATTCACGTTGAGTTCATTTATAAGCAAAGCTGGAAGAGCTCACAGCTTTGGAAAGATTTTAGACCTTCATTTTCCTTTTATTTCCCCCCTTAAAGGTCTATACTAAAAATAAATGTTAGTTTCAGAATTAAGGGACTCTTAAATGCCCTCTATTACTTATTACGCCGGATAAAAAGTAACCTAACATGTACATGGATGGCATCATCCTAACCTCACCAATGATTTCACATACCCTCAGCCACCCATTGCCTAAGAATGTTAAATCTGAAATTCCGGAAACAGATACTTAGTAGGTCTTAAAGTGCACATTGCTTTAAATGATGTGCAGAAATCTCTATATCATGTAGGATACAAAGAACCATTTATGTAGTGTATCCATCTTTTATAGGCTACCTGTCTGTTGAGTCACTTAGGGGCTACCTCCATTTTCAGATCCACTGGTGTGTTCCTTCAGTGTTTTGTCCAAATAACCTTTCATTTTACATCTGACAGAAAGCATAAGGGAAGCTGATGCTGTCAATTCACATATGCCAAGGAAAAGCCATAAAATGGATGCTGAATGAAAAAGGAATCTAGAAGAAACCATAGTGGTGTATATGAGCTGTCTTAAGTTTTAGGTATCCACTAGCATTTTGAAACATATGTCCCCCGAGGGCAGACTACTATATATGAAATGTATAAATGATCTTAGGTTACCTGACTCTTCTAGGAGATATAATTATCAGACTAATAAAGTATCAACTAAAGTAAACATATTATATTTATTCCTCATCCTAAAGTTCCAGGTACCATTTAAGTATCTATAGGTTCTGTCACTTCATCTTCTCACCAGCCCTATAGGCATGGCCATTTCTTCCCATGAGGACACAGGGGCTCCAGAGTGTATCAAGGGCCTTGAGTGTTGTATGCCTTACAATGCATGTACAGGGAGGAAAGGAGCAACATTTGCCTCCAGTGTCTGAGCTCTTAACTGCTGTGTTCTACCATTACATTCTGAAATATTGTTGTAGTTAAATAAGAATTTAAGCAAGCCAGTACAGAATAGTCAAGGAGATTTACTGCCAGAAGTTACCTGTAGATTGCTAACATGTTCCTTGACTTATTTCTAGAAAAACACTGTATGTGTGTGTGTGTGTGTGTGTGTGTGTGTGTGTGTGTGTGGTGAGTATATGTGTTTAGGTGCACACTCATGTGTGTGTGTGTGTGTGTACCTGTATGTTCATATGTTTGAGGATAAATCCTTTATGCTCATTTGTGGAAGCTAGACTTCAGCCTTGGGTGTTACTCCTCAGGAGCCATCCATTGTTTCTTGAGAAATGGTTTTTCCCTAGCCAGGGGTCATTGGTTAGGTAGGTTTAGATGACAACAAGCATCATGAATCCACCTATATTTACTTCCCTGGTACTGAGATTACAAGTTCATACTACCATGGCTGACTTTTTATATAGGTTCTGAGTATCAAACCCAAGTCCCCATGTAGGCATAGCAGATACCTTACTTCTTAAAAACATCTTCTCAGTAGATCTAAATATCAAATTCTGCACTAACTGAACTAAATTAGTTTTGCAATCAGTGAAGCATGAAGTTAACAAAGCACTTAGTTACACTGACAGGTCCTGATTTCAACAGCCAGACATTTAGGAGTGCACCTTATACCTACTGTATCACGTGCTGAGAAGCATCTCCAATTGTATGTTTATCGACTGTGAAAGGATGTAAAATGGAGTCCACAATTTTAATTAACTGTCCCTCCTCTGGCATTTCATTGCTGACTTTAGAAGCAATAGCTGGTGGCAGTCACCTGTCAGAATTGTTCTCTAAAGAACGCAAGATGGAGAAATGTTAAAGTTGTCTTGATAGTTAAAGAGGAGAGTCTGGGAAGAAACGGAAAAGGCTGAGAAGTAAGACATTAATAACATGGCCAGATAAGCAGAGGCTTCTAGCACTTATAGTTTAAACCTTTGAGCAAATAACAGGCCAGTTTAAACTTAAAAAGAAAAAGAAAGAAGCAATCACCAACCTCAACTCATGTAATTGTTTATAATGTGGGAACAATGGCTTTCTCGTGGGAGCAGGCTCCTCCGAGACCCTGTATCACTTTACCTGAAGCAGTTTTGGAGGGTTCTCTATGAGTCCGAAGAGGTAAAGACACAAAGGTCGAAGATAATGGGTCCCCGTCTAATACCAGACTGCTTTGCCAAGCACTTGGAGCACATTTTTCTCTGTCTGTTATGATAAAAACCGGAGAGAATGCTATGTGCTTTAAACAGTTTCTGTATCAGTGTCCAATGAAAGGATGAGTTGAGGAGACCAATTTATACAGCAAATGTGCCCCTGCAAGTCAGGAATAATTACTTCCCTTGACTTCTGTGGAACCTTCACTGCATCCCGCTGGATTATCTGTGGACAGTCCTTCCAAGCCATTCTCAGAAGCCGGGCCATGGCTGGTGAGCTTCTTTATTTATTTCCACTTTTAGAACTTTAGCTCTGTAGAATTCCTTTTGAAGCTGGCTTCCTGCATAATGAATGGCGATACAAGCCGTGTGTTATTAGCAGGTATCTCTCCGCTGCAGGCACCGCCAGGAGAAGTTTGCCTCCTTTTGGCATGCAAGCCTCATTTATTTTCCTGTACTTTCTACTGTGGGCAGAGGCTGACCAGCTGCATTATTAAATTACTATTATTGCATTGTAATATTCTGGCATGATCATGGGCTGAGCTGAAAGTTAGTGTTGCCTGGGAGCCTGTTTTCCCCTTTCTCAAACTGTCCCACTTGGACATGTATGTCTTGCCTTGTCTTTAGTGAAAGGAATTCTGACCAGTTGAGGTATCACTGTTAAGTGCAGGGAATGAATGTTCTACTGTTGAATAGACTGTTCTGGTCTGGAGTCTGCTGGACAATTCGTGGTGTTGTGTGTCATTTTTTTAGGGGATGGGAGGCATTTGACATTCAAAACTATTTGACATTTTAGAAGTTATAATGTCATTTAAAAAGCTATAATGTCACTAAAATACTTACATATAGTTTATTTAGTTATACAATCTTTCAAAGGCTATCTATTCTCAGCAGAAAAGCTTTTAATTAAAAATATTTGATTAAATTTAGGCCCTACTCTTCAGTTCTCTCTCCCCCAACACACCCCTTTTGATAATTGGCATAGCAGCATTAGATATAACGAAAATCGTTGCTATAATATTTCTCTTCTTGATAGAAAAAATCATTTCCAGTATATTTGAATATATATTTAGGTACTAAATAAATAGCTTCATGACTGAATGAGTTATTGAATGAACATGGGTTCTATGACCCTTCTCCTGAAAACTTGTGTGTGTGACATCATATAAATACCTTCAACAACAAAATAAAAAGAGAAGCTTGAAAGTTTGTTTTTCTTTTTCAGTCACTGTCTAGGTACTCTACAGTTGCCGCCTTCCTTTGTCAAGTTCAGGCCGGACTGGCCTTGAACTTACCACAGACAACCCTAGACCTCTGAACCTGTAGCTTTCACCTCTTGAACGCTGCAGTTTACACAGCACAGCCAGTGGTTTCCCACAGTTCTGTGGATGGAGCCCAGGGCCTCGTGCATGCTAGGCAGGCACTCTCACTTCCACTCCAGCACCAGCCTTGGCAGTAGTTCTCATTGTCCCTTGCCTTTCTCTACTTAAAAGCCTTCAGGAGCTTCTTGCCTTTGTCATCAGTACCATTCACATTCCAGATTCTGTGGGTAAATGCTCTGTGTCCCTGTCCAAAACTCTCCCCACACCCTGATTCTTCTTCTCTGCAGTGCCATGGCTGCTTGACCCTGCAGTCTACCCTTGTCCTGAGCCTCAACCTGCTGAGTGTCTAGCTTGGAACTCTGTCTTCCCTGGGATGATTTCCACTGTATTTCATGTTAGTCTCCCTTTCTTAAGGTATCATTTTCCAGGGAGCTCTTTACCTCTTCACTGCTGCCACCAGCAGTTGTCACCACCAGCCAAGACAATGCTTCTCTCTGTATGCCTTTGGCAGTTCATCAATAAAATAAAGTGACATGTGGCTGCTTTCCCTTTTTTGCCAAGTCAGATGAAGTATTAGCACAATGTAAATGGAGATGTCCCACCAGTTCAAGCTTTTCTTCCACAGATTTATCTTGACTCTTTTGATGCTGATGGGGCTCTCTTCTCATGCCCAAACCCCTAATGTTTATTGTAGGCAAACACTCTGCTAAATGGGTTGACCCATTTTATCTCTATATCCACTCTATAGTGGATGCTGTTACTTTTACCTACTTGATAGACAAGGGCAAGTTCGGTGTGCCCAAGAAACACAGACCTTTTGAATGACAGTTGGGGTTTCACCTTAGTCTGTGTGAGCTTGATTGTCTATAGGAGGTAGATAGCTATTAACTAGCAAGTAGTGGATTAATGTCCAGCAAGTGCCTTGAATATTTGAAAATGGCCTCCTTTGTTGACTATGTGTCTCCCATTTATACCTCCCCCTGCCCTATGCTGTGGAGATTGTCTTCAGGATTTCTCGTCTCCAGGTACTGCATTCAGAGCTCTTTCATCCATTTTATCTCTATATCTACTGTACAGTGGATGCTGTTACTTTCACCTACTTAATAGACAAGGCAACATCGTTGGGGTAATCTGCAGGTTGCCCCATCTGGGTGTTTTGTGTGTCATTTGCTTGCTTCCCTGCCTGCTAATCAGCTCATCACCTTTTATCAAACAGGTACAACAGCAAACCCCCAAAACCTGGCTGTGCTTTTGCCCCTCCCATTTTGTATCAAACATTTACATCTGTCACTTTTTTCATTAGGCTTTCTGTTGGAATTGAATGAGGGAATTGAAGACTGCTGCATTTCCTGTGGTCCTGAAAATAGCAAGTACAACACCACTCACAGGCACAGGGCTTGTTTCCAAGAAATGTGACTTAGAGCCATCTCCAAGGACTTTCATAGTGGATTCTCTGTGTCTGGGTAAGATATCCCAGCCACTAGACCTGTGACTGACTGTGTGCCTGGCTTGGAAACAGCCCACTGGATTTTACATACAGAAGTTTCTATACAGAGGAAGTCATACATTATTTCATAAAATTAAAAATTATTTACATATAAACAAGAGGAAATCTTTACTCAGAAACAAAAAAATAAAGGATACTATACAGATTATCAGGTATCTTAAGATTATCAGGTATTATAAGGCTGAGTATGTGCTTTCTCAATGAATTTTAGAAAGAGAAAACAAGAATTTTCAAAAAAAGAAAAAAGAAAAAAATGGTTTAATCTGTCAGAGGACCAAATTGCACCAGGGCTCTGTGCCTGGAATTTGAAGAACACGGTAATAACTGGTAATAAGGTGCATTGATATCAGCTGGCCTCTCACCTGGAGTGCCTTCCTCCTGGTCATCTCTCCAGCTCTTCTTCATCCTTCTCTTTCTCTCTCCTTACAATTGCATTTGTTCTTTGACCATTGTATGCATGTTTATAATGCGATCTGAATTCCCTTACCTTCCACTCTGTTATTTCATACTTACAACTCTACTTGGCAACATGAGCCTGGGAGAGCAGGGCCTAAAAATGAGGTGGACTAAAGTCTCATGCAATAGTGAACTTTATTCTGGGCGTCAGGCAGTTGATTCTCTGAGGGTTAAGAAGAATCGCATGAGCAAGGTGTTTAACCCCAAGAACCAGTCACATGGGGGCAAAACCATGTTTTTCATAGAGGCATATGAATGGCAAGAGCTGAAGTAAACTTACTCCCAATCCACTATACCTGGGAGTCGCATGAAAATGTAGTCCAAGAGCAATTCTGTGTTTGGAGAAACTGATGTGTTAAGACTCTTGTCTTATTTTCTTGGAGTTTTCCTGCAAGTGCTCAGAGTTCCTCTCATAGGACTCCAGTCCTGGACTGTGTTCTGACAATTTCCCAGTGCAGGTAACCAAAAAGGCTGCCAGTTCCAACTTATGCCATGCCCGGAAGCTGGTTCTTTTATAACCTTTCTCCCAGTCTTCTGGTGCTTACATTTTCCTCCCTGGATCCCTTTCCTGTGATGTTATCAAGACTTAGAGTGGGTGATTTAAAAGTCTTATTTGGGGCTGAGCCTTAAACCTGCTCTTTATTCTCTCGGTCTATGCTGGCCCCTTCTCAGGATACCTGACATTGCTTACCATACTCATTGCCTCTCTCTGTTAATGTTTTAAACTCTTTTCATTAATGTATCTTAATCATTCATCTCCCAAATTGCGTTACATTTCGTTCTCCACACTGAGATTGCATTGCAATTCATTCTTCTAGAACACCATCTCTAAAAAGAACTCATTACATGCTGAATCAAGTGAATTTGAGCCAAATAAGGTCAATGAGATTTTTTTTCACTAGACCTTATTTACAGCAACAGTATGTGTGTGTGTGTGTGTGTGTGTGTGTGTGTGTGTCTGTGTGTGTATGTATATGTATGTATGTATGTATGTATGTATGTATGTATGTAAATATATATATGTGTGTGTGTGTGTGTGACCTTAATGAGACTTGTGGCCACGCCCCAGGTTCTAGCCTGACTCTGCCTAGGCAGTCACCTGCCTGCAGCCACACTGTCCCCGCCTCCTGGTTACCTGACCACCCAACTCACTATAAGTAGCACCCCTCAGCGTTTTCTCTCTCTCTCTCTCTCTCTCTCTCTCTCTCTCTCTCTCTCTCTCTCTCTCTCTCTCTCTCTCTCTCCTGCTTGTTCTCCCCCAGCCCTCTTCTTTGTCTTTCCACGTGGTAATGGCTTCTCTTATCTATTTTCTCCTCTTCCTTTGTCTTTCTATCTCTTTTCTGTTTCTATTTTCTTAATAATAAAACATCAAAACTATGGGCCGCCACACGGAGCTAGCTGGTACGCGCCCTCAGAGACTCAGAGATTCAGCCATGCAGTCTGTGAGCACAGGTAACAGGCAGAGAAATCCACATCAGAATGACCCCGCCTTCTGCGTGACATTTCTCTGCACCCCTGCGCGCGTGCCCACACGCAGAGACGGGCCAGCGGTGTGACTGCCAGCTCCCCGTTAGGCTGAGGTACGCGTGCATCTTGCCTGCTCCCCCAAAACCCCACGGGCTCGTGTCCGCCTGTGTCCTCTGCATATGCACGCTACCTTGGCCTGAGAGCGAGGCCTGTGCGCCACTGGCCCGGCCTGGCGTGTGTCCCCTTCCCCCGCCCCCCACCCCCACGTCTGCCTTCCTTTTTTCTCCACATGTATGTTTGGGATCTCGTTTTATATCCTTATTTTTTGTTTTTATAGAAATTTTATTCTGAAAGTTGATATTGATAGCTGGTCTATAAATATATAATATGTAAAAATACATTATATACTATATAGATAATTTTCATTAATAACAAACAACATATATAATATATACACTAGACAATTATATATAACAACTAATATATATTTTATATAATGATAACAATATGCTAGGTAAAGTTAAGTGGTATAGGGAAAGTAAACCAGCATGCATTTATTAGGAGTGCCTCGTGATTCTTTCTCTAGTGAGGTAACATCTGGGGATAGGCGAAGTGAAAAAGGGTTGCCTGGGAAGATGGCATTGAGTCCTCCGGCAAGTAGTACCAGCAAGGCTGGAGGATCTGAGTTGACAGCCTGCTTGACAGAGCCAAAGTGGGGAGGAGAAGGAAGCAGTGGAGCTGCATAGCCAACATGCTTGTATTATGTAGAGCCCTGCCAGCCCATTTTAACTGTGATAGAAACCGCTGAAAACCTGCAGGAAAAGGAGTGATGTGATCTGATTCATAATCTAAAAATTTTACTTTAGCTGTTATGTGTAGAAGGGACTGAAAGAGACGAGAAGAGAGGCAAAGTGTCAGGATGCTCTGACTACATGCCAGGGAAGTGCCAGGGAAGCGAGCCTGGACTGAAGCTTTGTGACCCAGGCAGCCACATGAGAAGGTCAAGGCTGCACGGAGGTCTTGAGGGGGATTCACTGGTGTCATACCTTCTAATGCATTTATTGTCGTACAACGCATCCAAGGCAGCACTCATGGGCACTTATTTGCATTTCGCTATTTTATTTAAGACTTACACTTTGTCTCACTTTATTTTTTTTTTTTGGGAGGTCCTTTAAGATGGCACTTGATGACTAATTAATCAGTACAAACCAGACCTCTATCTGGGGCAAGAATGTGTTCCTATGACAAATTTATTTATTCACCTTCTTCAAAAGCAATTGGATTTCTGTATTTACTCTCTAATATCTGAAACATTTTCAGCCCTCCAAATGACTACTGAGGAGGTAGGATATTTTTGTGTGCTATTCTAATTTTGTATTGCCTTCTTTTTAATACCCTCATCTCCACTTCGTATTACAAACTTCATCAGACTGCTGTGTGCTATTATAGCTGTCGTCACCATGGGGAGAAAATGACTAATTGAAGCTGCTTATTGATATAATAGAGCAGGTTGTGACACTTGGCAAGAATGCTGGAACGATGGGCTCCAGCTGATGTTATGTAAAAATATTCAGCCATGAAATATGCACTTGCGAATGGTTTTTTGAAGACGTCTGCAGAATGCAAATAATCCATGTTCTCAGGAAATCTGCAAATTAAAGATGTCTGACCAGTTAGGGTTATAGAAGAGTGGGGAATGCAGTATGAAATGGGTCAGGGAATGGCCTCAAACTTGTAACAATCATACTAATTGTCAATTATAGTTATTACTAATGCCTACGCTCAGTAACAAAATACAATTTTGCCCTCATCCTAGTAAAGAATGAAGGAATCATTTAGTAGAAAATGGATGATAAAACTGTGATAATTTTGGGATTTGTTCTTTAGTGGGTATGTTGGCAGCATGAATAAGAACATTCATTTCTATGTTGTCTTTGGAAATTCAGTTCCTTGTAAATGTTGAAATACTTATATGCTTTGACCTCCCCACTGCTCTTTGTTATCATTTGCCTTAGAAATGATAGCACATATGTTCGCAAGAATCTATGTACAACAAATATTTATAATAGCATTGCATTTACAAAGACATGATTTAATACAGTGTAAGTGTCCAAGCAATAGGGGATTCAGTGAATAAATTATTTGATCTCTGTACTTTATAGTCTCTGTGGTACAATTAAGCTATCACAAAGAATGTGCCTATGTATAAAAATCTCTGTTAAAAAAAAATCTCTGAGTTAGAAAAAATGAGTGACAGATGCTATTATTTGTGATCACGCATTTTAAGGATAAGACATGCTTATGTATGTGTGGGCTAAACACTGTATACTGGATCACATCAGTTGCAGGACACACATTTTCCAGTGTATTCTCTAATAAATGTCTTTCATATGCATATTACTTGTTTGAAAACTGTTAGGTAAGAAACTATAAGCACTTGCATGTTTGTCCTTTTGTCCTCATATGTACAGAGGTCTTTGGTTCCTTCTAGGCTGTTCTATACCCAATTTTGTTCTGAGAATAGCCCTTGGTATGGGATTTCATATCATCTATTAGAATACCCCTTGTTTGGATATCCTTACAGTTTTATTGAGTTGGAAATTCCCCTTCCTTCATAAATGTTATGACTGCAGAATACAGCAGAGCACTTTGTTCCAAAGTCCCTATGCTTCATTTCCAGAATAACTCTTTAAAAACTTGTTTGAAAAAAAATGGCAAAATTATCAAACCCATTGGCTCTGACCTTCTAATAGCTGCACTTATGAAAGTGCTATGAATCAAGCATTCTCTTTAACAACAAACAGAAATTAAATACTAGCAATGTTATGTATTATCAACTTTTTAAAAAGCCCATCAATACCCCCAACTATGTAAACAGCCATGGTTTGAAATATACAGCCCAAAGCTGTGTCACTCTCCTCTATTGTGGGTGGTGCCACAAGGCAGCAAGAACAATGCTTAAATTGTGTTAATCGCCATTACAGGAAGCGCCATGTGGTGATGTTCATAAACCCTATTGCTCATATTGTGTTTTGAGATAGGGGGTGGCAAAGGAGTCACAAGAAAAATGCACTTCTAAAAAAGTTAAATAACAACTTGTGAATTCCATTCTCTGCTCCTGCAAAAGCAACTCATTAAGCACAAATCTGCACTGAAGCACCTGCGGGGTATGAACTATATAGTGTAATCAGAGCTTATTTTCCTGTGGTGGAGGCTGAAATTTATATGTTCCTTCTAAGCAGCACCTTCCATTCCATTGTTATGTTCTAACAGAGACGAAAATTTACAAGTTGCTGGTTTAACAACACCAAAAACACTAGTTCCCAAACAGAGAAGGCAAAGTTTACAAGCCGCCATTCAGCAACCCCAGCAAACAATTCCGTTTGCTTGTTTTCATGCTCCCCACCAGGTGTAGTAAAATGTACAAGGTTAGTAAGAAATCCTCATTATTAATACTAGGTTATGTTGCTGGTGATGATTCTGCAAATGGCTTATGAACATTATGTGAAGGAAGAGGAACAGTAGATGTCGTGAGGAAGGAACTTCTTTCAGACACATTGAACTTATAAGTACCACTGAAGAATATGCAGAGATCATCATTCCTGGCCATGTGTCCCTAGGAGCC